>AZIM01001162.1:243662-255590 GCA_000516915.1 Ophiophagus hannah
ACTGAGAAAGGAACGCAAACCAAAAAAAGGAGAAATTGAAAAAGAAGTTCTAGAAAGTAATATAAAGAGAGTTATACTCCATATAGTAATACTTCCCTATAGAAAACTATAGGGAAGCAAAACAGTCTGAGAAATTCTGGAATATAGAGAACAATATGGAACAAAAAGTGTTAGAGCAAAGCACTGGCATAAATGTTGGTATAGTTGAGAGATAGATTAGTGGATTCTTAATTGTTTCTTGGTTAATTTCCCATAAATTAATTGCTTAAAACAATCTTTCCCAATTATGATGTTCTCTATACATGAATGTTAATTTTCGGCTATCATAATCCCCAGCTATGAGGATTTATATTTAAAAGGATGATTTACAGCCATTGTAGCATATTAAATATAAGCAAAAATGATTGTGGCAACTTTGCAACTGATGAGCATTGCATTCACAGGAGTGTTATGTGGGAGGGGGGAAGAAGAAGTCAAAATGGTAGCACATATAAAAGATTATGGACTTAAACCATGGAGTTGTAGCCATCAACTCAATCTTTTTCAACCCTCCGTTGGTGCTCCTTGTTTATCAAATACACAAAACATTTTCCAGAAATATATACCTGTTTTTTGTGTGTGCAGATATGGAGAATGAAATCAGTGAAATAAAATGCAGAAGATATTATAGTAAATGCTGCTTTAACACTTACAAACAGGGTTTAGATAAGACAGACAGTGCTATATAACATCTCTAGGCTGATTTAAAAAACCTATTATTTCAATAAAATCTGTCCTCATAGTTCTTCTGTTCCATTTCATATGATAGAAGATCCCAGCGGGCTACCTCTTCTACTATAATTCTCTCTTGCTAAATCACCCAAAGTACTGTTTACTGGCCATAAAGAGAGTATAGCAATAGCAATAGCATTTATATACCACTTCACAGTGCTTTACAGCCCTCTCTAATTGGTTTACAGAGTCAGCATATTGCTCCCAACAATCTAGGTCATCATTTTACCAACCTCGGAAGGATAGAAGGCTGAATCAACCTTGAGGTGCTCAGAATTGAACTCCTGGAGTGAGCAATGAGTTAGCCTTGCAGTACTGCATTCTAACCACTGCACCACAGATAAAACACCACGTGTTCTTCCCAACTCAGAAGAGATTGTCAAGCATTTGAGGCTGTCCTCTGTAAACTAAAATTGCCACAAGGTTTATTCACATTTATTGTTGTAAAGGTGATTGGATATTCTCTATCCAACCAAAATCAATCATTTTTTAAAAAAATTAAATTTGCCTTATTTCTACTGTTATTGAATTACTTATGGATCCTTCACTTAGTACTTATCATTATGGGTGCCTAGGCTCAGCTCAGCTCAGGAAGCTTGAATTTGATTTCTAGCTTGAATTGGATACTGTGAATTGCAGTGATGTACATGTGATTACCATGTATATAATCTGTTGTCATTATGTAGGAAACATATTGTAAAATAATGTTTGGAATGAATGTACTGTTAAGTAGGAAATGAATTACAAGCACATGCAATCCATCCTTAAATGGGCCATCCTATTTTCACTTGGGCTTTCACCTGGGAATGACACTAAAAGTTAAAGACATTTTTGAGTTTAGCTCACTTCCTGATATCTACAAGAATATTAAGAATACCTGTAGCTCAGGGTTGAAATGAGGGGGTACTTGCTTTCCTAGTTATTTTTATGCAGAAGTTTCATTATCCAAACTAGGTTAACACCATCAATGCTAGCAAGGACTATCAAATCCCACCCCTTACTGGCACGGATGTTACCTAGTTTGGGTAATGAAATGTCTGCATAGAAAACAACTAAGGAGAGTAACAGTAACAGAGTTGGAAGGGGCCTTGGAGGTCATCTAGTCCAATCCCTTGCTCATACAAAAGCAACAAGTCCAATCATGTACCTAATATAAAATTGGTTTACCATTCTTCTCCTACTTCCCCCTCCTCCTCCTCAGCTCCTCAGTCTCCAATTACTGATATTATCCACTGCAAGTATTAATCAGGTCTACTCTGTTTAGCTTTTTGAGGTGATAGGTGGGGCAGCTTGCTGTGATGGAGGCTCAGAATTAAATTGCCAGAATTTTGTTTTTCCAGAGTTTGCAAACTTAATCACAACTTTCAGAATTGAAGTGCATTAGATGAAAAAGGAAATTATTTTGCAGATACTTTTTTGGATACTGACATATTCTCCAGCTGTGTTTACATTCCTAATGTAAATTATTTTGTCTGCAAATGCTTGTTGATATCAAATCCATATGATACAATGACAAAATTATTCTAAATTTGGATAACAAAGGTGTTGCTGTAAAAATTGATTATTTATGGATTTTTTTTTACTTTTTAAAAAGATGTATAATATAAAATATAGCTGGCATATTCAAAGACCAGATTTTATGGCAACATTAAATAGATTTTGAAATACACTTTTAAGTGATTACATCTGTGTTTAGATTTCAATTTTCATAGTTCTAAAATGAAAATCTAAATAATGCAGAACCTTTGTACTTAACCAATTATTTCCTTTATAGCTATATTTGATAAATGAAAGTCCTAATTAAGCAGATGCTATGCTGTACATTATGGAAAGAAGTGAATGCAAAAACAGAGTAAGCACTTGTTTTGCGGTTTTTGTGCTTAAGCATCCAGGTTTATTCTGAATATTTGGCAATTAAAATGCTGCCAAATTGTTTCTCAGCTAACTGTATTTTTTCAGAGTCAGAAACACCCATGCTAAGTCCAATACATTGGATAAAATGATGCATTCAAATGGTGATATTAGAACAGGGTCACGTCTCCATTTATATAGTACACCTGGCAAGTTCAATAGGAATCCCATAAAAGCAGTTATTCGGTTTTGAGAAAGGTATGTATGTATTAGGCAAAATTCATTCATATTCCTATTGAAAACATTGCTGGTTTGACATTGCAAATACACAGCAGTTCTTCCAAGTCTCATTCTGAATGAGGCAAGGAGAACCTGCTACTGTGTATGATTGTTCATTTAACTGTAAATGAATTATAATGCCCATTTTAACCTACATTGAAAGAAATAAAAGAAAGAAAAATGATAAAAGACAAACCTAGTAACATCCTCAAGAGAATCCAGTAAATCATCTAAAGAATATTTTGGCAATATATACTTTATATATTTCCAAAATATAGTTCTCCCTTCACTCCGGTCAATATGTAAGTTGTATTTCAAAACCTTACATTGTTGACATGTAAATACTTCACTTAAAGTGCTCTTTACAGTGATTTTTCTGTTAAATCTTATAAAAAGCAAAAGGCTGTTTCTTAAATATTCCAGGCTAAACCCAATAATTTCTTTTCCTAGGAAAATCTTTAAAAGTTTGGTTAATTCAAGAAAAAGATAAATGCAACATGCAATTATAGCAAACTTATTAGTCCAATGAATGCCATGAATAATTTGTGGTATTTTTATTAGTTTTCTATGGAAACAATTTTTGTTTTGCTTTCTTACACAAAAGGTCTTTATTATTATTGTTTATTATGAAATGGTTAGTGGACATACAGTAACGGCAAACGTTTAGGTCTGCTGGATGAAGATGTCAGTATAAAGTAACACAGACTTTTGTGTGTAACCCGAACATCAGCAGAATACCACATACACAAAAAGACTCTTTCATTGTGTATTTTCTAAATCAGGAATTTTATTCCTCTGAATTTGTCACACAACAATTGTTCCCAAGGAGCAGAGAAATGTGTGCAAAGGTAGCCAACCAACATTTGGTCTTGTTCTATAATTTAAAATTTTGATACATATTAAGTAGATATCACAGAAACAGGAAAAGACAATTAAGTTGCCCTGATGTTTGGTTGTGGTTGTTAACTTGCCTCATGTATATTTCCCAAATGGGCCTAAAAGAGAGGAAGGCAAGATAATGCTTATGACACCAATGTGTTTGGATGCATCACTTAGCAGTCAGCAGGGTTCCTACCTCCTCTGATTATAATTGTTTACAAGTTCTTTTAATTAAATAGAAAGCTGGCACACTGCAAAACAAAGTAATTGCCACTACCTTAATATGATTTACAGGAATGACTCTGGATTCACATAGTGGGGAGAAATGGATTATTTGTGCCAGTGTTTTGTTTGCAAGTCTGCCTGACTGTCCAGGGGGGGGAAAGGTGGGAAAGAGAGAAGATAAAAAGCATTTTGAGGGAAAAGTGTGGGAAGGAATTTTACCACATTGCCTTCTGATGACAGAGTGTTTTATGTTGACGCATCAAGAGAGTCATTTTGTGAGAACATTGATCAACATGGTTGGAAATGATGGTCTATCCCTGCCTAAACTGTTGATAATGATGAATCCTTATTGGTATCATTAATATAAACACCTCTGAGGGAAACTTTAAAGGCAGGTTGTACTTGGCAAAACCTTAGCTTTCAAGGAAAAACACCCCATCAAATAGTTTGCTGGATATAGGCAATGTCTGCACACTTTTCTAAAATAGCAGTGATCTTTTCCTGCAATGAAATTTGAAAAATATTTTTCAAATAAATCATGGTGTCCAGTATCTGAACACAATTTGATGATACTTTATGCACTCGCTGGTAATATTTATGAAGCTTATACAACTGAATAGATTTGATTCCTTCTTGCAATTGTCCACATTCTACTCTGATGCTTCCAGCAATTAAAAATTGATCTATTATGTAATATGTATAAATTGGGTTAGCGAAGAACCAAGGTATTAGTCTATGTTCATATTAGTATATAAATATTATGAAAACCACACAAAATAGTTATAAATCTTTTAGATGTCTTTAACATGACTTCTATTTGCATTTACTCTCTAAGATGTTGATGATTAGTATAGAGAGAATAAAGGTCAGAAAAAATGAATAACCTCTGACATCCTTTTTCATTGTTGCCTCAATAAATTGTATTATACCTAATCTGCTGTGATACAATAAAAAGAGATAGTGTTGGCCATAAGAATATACATATATATATATATATATATAATTACTCCATTTTATTTTGTATCAAAGTAGCATCTCTTTAAGAAAGGTAAGGTCTTTAATATGTAACAAATCTCATGCAGGCATTCTTGAAAACAAAACAGCTTCTCTCTATTTCAAAATTGTATTTTAAAATTGTTACTTAAGACTTGGCTAGGGTGCCAAAATATTATTTCTTTAAAAAGGAAAAATGACTTAAGGGGAGCAAAAAATATATTCTTCCAAAAGCTTATTGTATACCAAAAAGGTATATGTGAAGGAGGCAAGTGCAGTATAACAATAATGAATTGGAAATTAAGGTCTAAGTTGAATTTTTGGCAATGCAATTTAAAGAAAAATCCAAGGCATGCAAACAAGCATTCTTTAAGCTCATGATCAGACCACTTTTCCAAGCATTGTTCTCTTCTTTTAAGAGAACTGTTCTAAATTACCCTTTAATGTTACTTTGATGAAGCAGTTGTTACAGACTTTGTTACTAAAAGATCTTCTGTGTTAGTTTGCTTGTCATTTTTATGAAGAGCAGCTGCCAGCCCTGGGAACTGAGAGAAATAGTTCCTTGCAAGCATTTGTTTGTGCCTTACTCTGTGAATGAACACCTTTTCATAAGCCTGAAAGAAAGAAAAAATAGAAAATGTTTTGATTGGTTATATTTTGGCATAGCAGGTCCTTAAACTATGAATGGTATTAATTTTTAAATTAAAAAAACTAATAATCAGTTTGTGTTTTAAAAAAGATAACCCTTAGAGGTTGATTAGCTCAGAGATGCAATGCCATTTACAGAGAACTACTGTAGATATTAACAAACAGGTACAAGTTATTAGGATGTGATTAATTCCTGCTCAGTTTTTGAAAACGATTGATTTGGAATCCCAAAGTTGGTGTTCAAAAGGCAACTGGACTTTCTTGGGTTTTTTTTTCTTTGAAAACATTTCACTTCTCATCCAGGAAGCTTCAGACAGTTTCTCCTTAGTCATTTCATCAATGGATTACTACTGTATATAGTACTTTGCATTGGGCCCCCTTGAAGACAACTCAGAACATACAGCTAGTCCTGGATGCGGCAGGCAAGCAGTGATGGGCATGTTTTTTTTTATGCCCTTAAGTTATGACCCCACAGTTTTGGGAACTGGTCTGGTTACTAGTTGGCTTTAGGGTATGATTCAAGATGCTGTTTTTCCTCTACAAAGCCCTTCATAATATAGAGCCTTGTTATTTGTGGAGTTTACATGCCTTTGGTTGTTTCTGGACAGCGAGACTAGGCAGAGTAGCTGCCGTTTGGGTCCCATCAATTAAGCATGTCATCTAGCAGGACTCTGGAGGTATGCCTTCTCTATCACAGAGTCTGCCCTCTGAAATAATATTCCCAGAAATTCAGATGGTTTCCATCTTGATGATGTTTAGGAGACTATTAAAGATCTGGCTATTCTCCCAGGCCCGGGGGATGTGGGTGTTAGATTAGTCCCTGTTGGTTAAGTTATTTTTCCTTTGTTTATAAGTCTGTCTTCAGACTAGTCATAGTTTCTTCTCTGATCCTTTTTTGTAGTGTTCTCATTTTTTAATTGCAAGCCACCCAGAGTTGTTGCAAGTCTGGGAGCTATTAAATTATGCTAATAAATAAACCAACCAATTTATTTATTTTCCCATTTTTACTCCTTAATACAAAGCAATAAGCATGCAAAACACTCAAAAGCACTCATAAACAACATGATATAAATGTATATACATACAGAGGCTTCAACAGGTAGTCCTTGATTTACAACCATTTGTTTACTGACTATTCAAAGTTAGCATGGCACTGAAAAAACTTACAACCGCTCCTTGCACTTAGGATCATTGCAGCATACCCCCTACAATCACATGAACAAAATTCAGACACTTGGCAACCAGCATGTATTTACAATGGTTATAGCATCCTGGGGTCATGTGATCAGTATCTGCGACCTTTCCAGCTAGCTTTTCACAAGCAAAGTCAATTGGGGAAGCCAGATTTGCTTAATGACCACATGATTCTGTAATATTTGCTGAAGAACCATGGCAAAAAGGTCGTAAAATGGGGCACAACTCACCCCAACAATGGTAATTCTGGTCCCAATTGGGGTCTTAAGTCAAGAACTACCTGTATACATTCCATTCTGGAATACCTGTCACAATCTGCATAACGAAACACAAATTCTATGCTACGGTATCTCTGTGTTCCTGTGTGCCTTTTTAAAATTGAATCTGAAGGATTTAAATCATACCATCCCCTATGGGATTTGTCCTCCTTTACTGGATTGAATTTATTTATTAATATACATATTTAATGTGTGTGGGGTGACCCATTTAAATTTATACCTTCTCAAGATCACTTAGTTTAAGATGAGCTTCAGCTTCATCCTCTTTGAGGAGAACAGTGTTCCAGGGAGACCATTCTTGCCATTTATTCCACCTAACCATGACCAAATCATACAGATCATCCCAAGCACTAAGAGCTGACTGAGAATCCCAGAAATGTTGAACCATGTAGTGCAAGTCTTGCAGCTGCAATATAAAAACAAGAGGAAAAAAAGAAATAAGAAAAGTTAATGTAAAAACTTACCACATATATAAAGTTGTTGCTTTGAATGACTATTATTGCATGCCACACATAGTCACTACATTTTAATTACAGATTGAAATACTCTCAAGGAAACTATTTCTCTCCTCTCTTTCTTTCTGCAATGGCTGTGATAACACACAGTCAGTTTATGTATTCCAAAAGACACATTGCCTCAAATACAGGTTTTTAGAAGTTTATGGTAAGGTTTTTACGCAGATGGCTATTTCTGTTTCCTGTCTTGGCAGCTTGCGTGATTATCAACTTGCTGTTAGAACATTTTCTTGCTGCTAGCCACTTCCCAAATCCATGCTGTTAGTAAAGAATTAATGATCCGGAAATCACAAATAGAAATTGTACTTAATTAAATTCAAAGTTTGTAATATTCTACCACCACTGAATTCCTCTCCTTTTTTTGCAAATATACTAAAAGTTTGAATTTTCAGGTTGGAACTTGGCAATTTTATATCTAAAATGACATAACCCATATAATAATAGTATAGCTTAAATAATGTGGCATTATACTACAGTGTATTTAAAGTATATAAATAGCTGGCAAATCACACTGGCTTTAAAATTATAAGTAAATAAATATGATTTCATGATTTATATTTTAATTATAGGACTGATTTTATTAATCATAAGGAGAAAATATATCGCAAATGAGATAATGATATCACATAGTTATATAGTTTGGCAACTATGAAATATCATAACATACAGCATAAGGTTGTCTTGAACTCCGCTTACATTAAGGTATCTAGAGAATAAATATAACCACATGATTTGAGCAAAAGTGTTTCTTAATTGATCTGCATAGGTTCAATCCAGGGACATAAATCATTGATCCAGCAATGTACTTATAAAGACAAATATCATTACCAGCAGATTTCCATTAATGTATAAAAGAAATTTGTTATTAAGAATATGCTTTAGTTTCAGATATATTTTGAACTGAATCTTATATAGACAAATTTTAGACATATCTCAATAAATTAAAATAAGACACATCAATGCAAAACAATCTAAATTTTCCTGAAGCTTTCATAGTGATTCAATTTTCAGTTGAAAACAAACCAAAAACAGATCAATTTTCTCCCCATGTGTGAAGGAAAAGATAAAGGGAGAAAAGATGTGATGTAAAAAGATGTGATTTATATCAAGACTCTCCAATCATAATGCGTTGATTAAGGAGCTAAGACTATGCAAATGTGCAATGCATTTTGCTAGATGAATTTTAAGTGGAAAATTGACTTGGGACCAATTAATTTCTGTTTTTAAAGTGACATAAACAGGGCTCATTCATACAGATTATAGTGCCTTCTAAAACAATGCATATCTAAGCATAACTGGGAACATATTGCTATTTTTTGATATTAAATTATTTTATATTTTTTGCAGTCAGATACAGATATCTTTTCTATGAAAATGAGATTCCCAAATATTACAATTTCCTTTTTGAATTCTACATCATTATTTTCAGCATAGGATGTATTTTACTAACTAAAATGCAGCAAACTTGTAATTCTGTTTATAACATGGATAAATGTGTAATTTAATAATACAATTTAATTCCTGAATTTCATCATCAAATCCAATTTGATGTTAAATTGTTCTTAATATGTTTCAATTATTAAAGTTGGGTAGCAAATTTAAATTTGGTGAACATAGCATATTATTTACTTTTTCGTCCTAAAAAAAAAACAAAACTAAATATGCTTTAAATTCACTATGACTCAAAATATTCACAAATATTTATCTCCTACAAAGTCCATATTGTGTCAGGGTTCCATGTAATACACCCATAGCAAACACAATTCTGAGGCAGGTAGGTGTCAGGGTTCCTATGGATGCCCTAAGTAAACCATGAGCCTCGAGCCAAGGTTCCTCAAAGAATAGTTTTATTGGACATATCATATTGGCACAACTTGGTGAAAACCAATTCTGAAGGTTCCCGTGGTTTTTGCCTGATTAAAAGTAAAAGTACCCCCCCTTTCCTAGTCACATGGTCCAATCAAGATGTCGTCCAGTTGCCTAGTAACTTCTCCAGCCATGTGTGGAAATGTCCTTGGTTCCCAGGAGAAAGTATTTTGTTTTGGCTACAAAACCCCCTGCTATCTCAATTGCTCCATCCCTATCCCTTAGCTCGAGTATGGCAACACTGAAACCTCAATATAGCTTTGGCCAGGTCAGCTTCAGGGTTGACGTATTGCCTTGAGGTTTAAATTAGGTAAAAGGCCATTTATGAGGAAGTTAAATTAGAAAGTAGTGACATCAGCTCTGATGTAAACCATGTGCAAGAGATTCTGGAACTACAAATGCTCCATCGCCTTGAATTTCTTTATGTCCAGTAAAACTATAAGAGGCAAGATCCAGATTACTGTATTCAAACTATTTCTTTAGGACTATATTAACACAATAAAAATCCTATCAGTTTTATGACTTCTACATCTTTTCTTTCATATCATTATCTTCTATACACTGCATACCTGAAGTATAAAGGCAATCTTAGCACCATCGTTGTATTTCATTTCAGAGTCTCTGAGGTTTCGAAGCATCCGTTTGTACTTCAAAAATGATTCCCTCTTACGAGCCTCATTATCCAGCTTGCAGCACAGACGACACCGGCCAATGGTACAAGAACTAACAGATATGGCAAAACTAGTAGAAGGTAGATATTTTTTGCAACCCAGGCAAAAATAGATGTTGTGATAAAGCTTCATTGGATCAGCTGGTACCTGCAAGAATGCTATTATAAGGTTTTTTTTTTCATAATGAATCATAAGCCTGTCCCAGAGGTTTCTAACATCATTGCTTTCAGTGGATGAAACTGAACTAAAAGAGAAGATGAGCTAAATCAGGGTCTTCAAACTTGGCAAGTTTANAAGCTGTCAAGTTTGAAGACCCCTAAGCTAAAGGATTTTCAGAAAAGAAACTGATCTGGATTCATCTGCAAATGTGAAATGTTGTGAAGATAACTTTAAACTGCACCAATAAAATATGTAAAAACTACACTTATACAAGGATTTTGTGGTTATATTTGAGCACATTAGGCTTCTGGATTGCAATGACTGAGACAAGTGTGTTATTATCAGTTAGATAGCCAATCCTTAGTATGCAATACTTCACATTTTTAAAAATTCACTTCTATTAACCATAATTGCAATTTAATTAGAAGTAACAAAATAAATTGTATATATATTAATAGGTAACTTACCAACTAAATTGTAATGGTCTACATTAACTGCTATCTCACTGTCATCCTTACAAGTTAGTTGCTCTATGGATTCATTTACCCAGCTTTCATAAATTAGGATGTATTTCTCCATGTGTACTTTTTTTTGTGTGTAGTGACATTTCCCCCCTGCTCCCCTCCCCCATCACTCTGCTGAACACTTAATTCCCACAGCACTGTCTTAGGCTTAAATATATTTATCCTTGTTGTAGGCTGTATTGCTATTATCCTTCTCATCTTCTCATCTTTCTCATCTTCTCATTTCTCATCCTTTCTCATCTTCTCATCTTTCCTAAAATCTTCTCCTAGTGATATCTTATGATTTATCATTTGTTGTTTGTATCTTATGATTAATGATTGTAACTGTGATTTATGATCTATGACCCATCAGTTTGTTGTTTGGATGTATACTGAGAGCATATGCACCAGAGATAAATTCCTTGTGTGTCNATTCTATTCCATTCCATTCCATTCTTTGGAAACTGCTTAGAGATATGTATCTGTGCTATTATAGGATACTGGGGGGGTGGAATCAATAAATAAACAATTGTCTTGAAAACCATGAAGGAGAGAGATAGCTGTGTAGTTAAAATGCCCTATTCAATTTTTCTCTACTGCATTTTCCAGTGGCAGCAACTGTTTCTACTACCCAGCCCTCCAAGGCATTTTGAAGATACAATCAATGGTAGTACAATTGTCTTCACTGCTGTTGACTTTGGAATGGATACGAATGCCTCAAATCATAGATCATAGAATAACAGAGTTGGAAGGGACCTTGGAGCTCACCTAGTCCAACCCCCTGCTCAGGCAGCAATACGTATGCAAAAATTCCAATGAGTCTCTGCCCTGCTTCCAGATGAAGGAAATTTTCATAGTAAGGACAGAAGGAAATGCTCATAGAAATGAGCATTTTATTCACTTTCACAGAAAAAGAAAATATAAATTATTAGCCCCCATCCCACCCATCCTCTTGGCGACATTTCGACGAGGCCCCACTCGCCATCTTCAGGCTGGTGCTTTCGGCTTCGTGCTTGTGTGAGCAAAGTGTGCTCAGAGCTGCCGTCTCTCTATAAATACTGGTGGGGAGGTGTGGTGTGGTGTGCTGGCTCTGTTG
>AZIM01001162.1:273658-288764 GCA_000516915.1 Ophiophagus hannah
GGGAGCCCTGAGGTAAGCCAGTGCAGGACGTGTGGGGCAGCTTCTGCCTCCCTACCTCGTGTCAGTGGCATTAGTGTGTCACATGGTCTCCTGCCCCAACACAAGCAAGCAGAAGAAATGTGCCTTCTATAAATGAAAAAGACATTCCTGAAAATAAGCCCTAGGGCTTATTTTGGGGCCAGGGAAACATGGTTATTTATTTTTAGGTTTATATTCTCTATTCCAGGAGTTTAAGGTGACCTACATAACATTCCTTCCTCCCATTTTTGCCCAACACAGCTATCTTGTGTGATAGGATGGCCTGAATATAAATGACTGGCTCAAAGTCATTTGAGTTTTTATGGCTGACCTCATCTTCCCTGTTGCCAGTCCAGCACTGTACTACAAAGCCTGCTAAAGAAATGACACGATTTTTCAAAAGTTTACAAATGTGAATCCTATGATCATGTAGCTCCAAACTGTTATTTTTTCCCTTTCTAAAAGGATGCATGGACATAGTTACACAGGACTTTTTATGATTTAATGACCAAAGCACCTATCCTGAACTGAAGCTTGTGATGATGAATTAAAAATGTTGTCCGTGAAATGGCCATAGTTGCCTGTATTTGTGATAATCTCATTAGTGTTCTGCCTTACAAACTAGGACAAGGTTGAAACAACTTCTGACATTAAATACTTCTCTCTTTTTAAAATTATTTTATCCTTTGTTACAATGTATTTTTGAAATATTGTGCTACTAATGCATTGCTCATTTAAATAAAAACATAATTCTAAAAAAATCTTTAAAGATCCACAACTTGTATTAAAATATAAAACACATCTTTAAAAATGAAGCTCACATTTTGGGAATTTGCATATAAAAAGCCTGCACCAAAGTCATTTACATGTTGAAGGACAAAAGCATAGGGATTTCTGTAACTTTCCTGGCCAATTTTAACAGCTTTATACTTTAGCAATGTGAATTAAAAATGATTATAAAAGTGTTGTATAATTTGTCTTTATTATTGGGGGGGGGGAGAAAACAGTAACAAAACAGAATTTTATTTTCTATTCCCTATTATTTTCTATCAGCCTTTTAGGATACATTAAATTATCAAAAAGTTAAGTATTCCTCTTTCCCAAAGTGCAGCAAAGTACACCAAAGACCAAAAATATAAATATTTTACAATCTAATGGTAACAAATTTGCACTTTTAATTAGTGCTCTTTTAGTTAGCATTCCTAAAGAGTTACAGTATTAAAATAGGATAAATAAATATATACAATATTCCATTGATTTTTTTAGTTTCAGCAGATTCTTCATTTACCATAGTCATCTGTCATCAAGTAACTGAAATGTTAGTGATGTTACAAGATCTATTCTCCCGTTAATATGTTTATTGGTGTGCTGCATTTCTATTTTTTAAATATTAAAAAGTAGAATACTAGTTCTTCATATGTATCATATGTAAGATTTGTTATTCTTACTTATAGCAATTTTCTTCCTTGCTATAACCACACAAATACTTCTAAAGTAGCTATATTCCTAAACTGTTGTAAACTTCATATGTCAGAAATTTTTCTTTTTTGTAAAAATTTTATTTGGGTTTTCAAAAAAACAGCATATTAAAAAATAAAACATCTTTTTTTAGAGATCAACATGTTTCCAGGTTGTCATATCTCCATACAGATATAATCTTAATTACATACTCATCTTTCTATATTCAATTTCATATCTTATCACTACTTTATAGATTTCATTAATTTTTTCTTCATTTACTTTCCTCAGCTTTATTTTACAACTTCTCATTCATTTCTAATTTTATTACATATCCTTTTCCAAATTTCCATATCTTCATAGTAATTATCCTTATACTTTTATCTGTCCTGTTTACCATTTCATTGTGTATTCTTTTTTTCCATTATCATCCCGAAAAGAGAAAGAAAAAAAAAATTCCCTCCCCTTCCTGGCATTACAAAGCAAGGTTTCCCCTACAATTACCCAATAGAGTGTGTCACCTTTATATCTTATAATTATTACCCTTTCAAATTCCATTAAACAATTATAATGTTTAACTTCTAATAACTATTTTATATCATATATCTCTTTCCAAACAGATTCCGCTTGGTACTTTCCCTTTAAATTCCCCCCAATACATTTTAGATTTCTAAAAGAAGAAAGAAAAAAAAATACAAACAATAGATAACATAGTTAATCTATTCAGGTTCCTCCTAGAAACTGATATTGATTTCATTACAAATCTTGCACAATTCATTTCAATTATATTATGTAGATCATTAAACATAATTAATATAGTCTTCTACAATAATCCTCATAATTTATTTCAATAAAATACCCTTAATTGCTATTTTCCTCTTGTTTTCCCTTCTTTCACTTTCATTCCATTTATCTCTTTATTTAATTTAAATATTACTAGACATTCCATTCCTTAACAATACCAGTTTCATCTTTCACTTTGATTACCTATATTTTCTATTTTCTACCTTATTATTATTTCTGATATAACTACACTATTTCTTGTACCCTTGCATAATCCTCTTTTAGTTTATCTTATTAACCATTATCTCTGTGCCTTTTAAATAAACTAATACCTTTTATTCTTGTTCATTTCCCGTTTCTTTATTTCCTGTTTCTGTCTCTTATAACTTCTTTTCCCATTTATCTTCCCCCTCTTTTTCTCATCAGTTTTTGTCCCCCTCCCTCTAATTCTCCCTTCTGCCCTCCTCCCTTCTGCTTCTTCCTAGTATCTTGTTTGCTTTTCAAACTGTTCTTTTTATTAGTTGCTCCTCCAATCTCAAGTTTTTAATTCCCTTTTCTCCATTTTACCCCATGTTGCACCACTTATTCAATAAAGATGGCCTCTTCTTTGTCCAGCTCTTCTTCTTCACATGCTTCTTGTTGTTTTTCATAGATTAAAACCTCCATTTCTAAAAATTGTAATGCGAAGCCAAACGATCCTCCTCTCTCTTGTAACTCTTTCATTTTTTTAAGTCCCATTTTCAGTTCCAAAAAGAGTTCTGCCATCTTTAAACACTTGCAAATAATATTTAAGAGCAACCACCCAATTAATTAAGTCCAATACCCAGAATTCCAAAAATCACCAAGTAATCCAGAACAGTTTCTTCTTGCTTCTTTCTTTGTTCCACACTTTAAAGTTCCACTTTTCCTTTACTTTCCGGGGGCTCTGTTTTATTGTAGCAAAGTTTCACTTACAATATATCCTTTGGGAGTCTTTTAAATTTTCACAGTCAATTTCTTTTGCTGTCAGGTGGCACTCTCTGTTATGTCCAGGTTTCACCCTTTCCCCCCCCCTCCGCTTTCTTCACTTTCAAGGCTTTAATATATCCAGACAGGTCTTTACTTTCCCTTTGACACTTTAATTTCAGCTTAAGTTTTGCCTAGTTAGTGTCAAAGTAAGTTCACACAGATTTCTTCTTTAAACTCTTCTTATTAAGTTCAAAGCCGATTACAGCTGTCAAAAAGTTTTTTTCCCCCTTTTCTTTGCCGTTTTAAAAATCTTCTTTAAAAAAGACTCTAATAAATTTAATTCCAGGGTATCTTGCATTTAAATGTTGTTTCTGTTTTTCCTGGTCAATCAAGCCATTCCCTTCGTCTCTCCTCCTGCACCTCCTTGTCCAGTCGGGTCTTCCTCTTTGGGGGGGGNNNTCTTCCTCTTTGGGGTGGCCATTTTGGCCCCCACTACGACCGCTTTCGGGAAAGGAAGTATTGCCAAGCCGAGGAGGGGGCTCCCCTTGACTCAGCTGGTGGTCTCCCCCCTCTTCGCCACCTCGACAGGGTGGCTTCAGCCCCAAATCCAAAGGATCGGGGCCCTCCAGTGGCGAGCACGGATCGAAACCACGCANTCACTGAGGAAGCCCAAACTGGAAGTCCCATATGTCAGAACTTATTAGGCTACATTTCCCTAACTGTTGATGGCCAAATTATATATTACATTTTATATTATAACTATATATTAGACATATATAGTGTTCTTTTCAAGAAGCACTATGGAAATGAAACAGAGTAATCAATTTTAGGTTGATTTTGGTTGTCCTGAACTTATGCCTTGTTGGAATAACTAGTTTTTCTATAATTCTGTAACATAATTTTCATAGTTGCAAGGGTGAGAAGGACATGGAATGCTCTGTCAGAGACAGCAAAATATCTCAAGATATATGTTTGTCTCTATCATTAATAGTAGTTCTTAAAGGTTATTTGGAAGAGAAAGCAAAAAATCTACAAGTATGTGCCAGACTAATCATGTAGTTCTTCTGCCATTCACCACATTCCCCAATCACAATATTTCAAAACAAATAAGCTGAAAAAGAAACAGAATCTAGATCTGATCTGTCTTATATGTACACTTATATTCTCGATATGCTTCTCATCCTCTGATCTTATATACAATAATAAAACACAATCTTATATATGATAAACACAGTTCAGCGCTGATTCTATCCTCCTTATCAATGGATTCGTTTCTGATTGATTTAATCATGCATCATTTTGCTTGAAACAAATAACAGGAAACAAACCAAAGTTATATACCAACCATTCATCCACTGACAAGACAGCTGAAGTATTGACTGTAAAGGATGGGAACTTGCAAACTCATAGTTTACACTAAGCAATGCTACATTGTAATATATAGTGCTAGATTTTAATAACCAAGTTGGCATTCAGTTGAAGGTGTCTGACAGCTTATTATGAATTTATTTTTTCTGCTATCAGCATGCAATAATGGTGATGTATCAATAAAGTAAGGCAGATTGTGTCACAAAGCAATACATAAACTGTGCAAAGTCTCTCACAAACCACTTTTTATTTCTCTTCCCAGAAACATGTGGATTAGTAAACCCCCAAACTCCTCAAAGAGTTGAAATCCAGTATTTCAAAGATACCCAAGCAGAGCTGAACTGTAAAAACTGGACTGAATGCACTGTCCTTTTGCCAGCCCTATAGGATGGCCCAAGTCAAGAAACAAGAAGAAAGACAATATAATTAATATTCACTACAGTAACAGGATCTTGAAGCCTGACAGCTTTTGTCCTTCTATCACTCTTATATGAACCTTAAGACACAAGGGGGTAATCCTGACTTTCTCACACCTTTCCAAGCAAAGTTTCCCACAGTTATGGCACTTTTTCTTCAAGGCCCTCTCCATGCTGCTCTACATATTATCAAAAGCATCAAGACCATAATTCTGATTCATGATTTTGAGAAGCTTTTAAAAATATTAGCTTCAAAAATCTGTTTATTAAAATTCCATTTTCATCTAAAGACTGAACCATTATTTTTCTTCAATGAAAGGACAGACTGTTACTCTTTTTAAATAGCAATGAATTGCTCCATGCTTTAAGCATCACTGGTATAAATTATCAGAGTCCAATGTGAGGATTGTAGTCACAAAGAAAAATAATCACTATTTATGAGGAAACGAGTTTTTAAAAACTGACCTTCAAGTTACATGGAATCAGGTTCACCTGCAAACTATTTATATCTTTTTATTTCAATGAGTTACTCTAGCTAAAAAGCTGAATGAGCTGTTAAACCCTAACAACAAATCACAGTTATTTCCATCTCTAAGGTAATCTTCCTCAATGTAACATGACCCAGTTATGAATTTTATCCTTGAGGGAGATGGGTAGTCCAAACATACAAAATATAAAATAAATCTCCAAACTTTGGCCACAGCATTTTCATTTTATATAATTTAATGTTTCTCCTGTTTTTTTAATTTAATGACTGTCCTTTCCCTATGGATTGTTATAACTCAAGTAAATTACCAAAACCTTCAGTAGGCATCCTTTCAGAAACCTATGGGGAATGATCCACTGATAGATTACTGTCCCAGCTGTTTAGCTTGATGGCTCTATAAAAACTTGCAAGTACTTCTATTAAGGTAACAAGTGCTTTCTTTAATTTAATCCTTCCTTATTTGAAGATAAAACAATTAAGTCACATTGAGGAAGCATCCAGAAAATAATGAATAAAAACAGTAGCAAACAATCCGAAGCAGCACAATTCAAAAATAGCTTATTTCAAGACTGGTGTACTGGACTCTCAATAGTTACTATTACGTATTCAACAGTTTACACACATAGCAATTGGATTACTGTCCCCACATTTTGCCTAAGCAGCAAATAAATGTTGTATCTATTTCTGGTAAGCAGACCACTAAATCTCTACAGAAATAAAATGTGGCACTTTTTAGGATGGAAAGAGTACTAATACTTTTGAACTTTGGGATTACAGAAGACTCTTGAGAATACCATGTACAATCAAGAAAACTAACAAATAGAGCATAGAATAAAACAATCCAGAGTCCTCTCTTGAAAAACATGTGACCAGGTTCAAATTATTATATTTTAGACACATGATGCAAAGATCTAGGTCCTTAAAAAGACCATAATGCTGCGACAGAGGGAAGAAAAGAGAAAAGAAAAAAATCAGCACCAAGGAGAATGGATCTGATTAGACCAGTAACGGTGCACTTTTGGATTTCAGATTGGGGACAGATTACTATGAAGAGGGTCTATCTATATGGACACTAGGACTCATTACTTACTTTATGGCATTCACACACTCAATCAAAGCAATCTATAGTTTACTGATATCCAGTCTGATAACTACAAATAGTGCTAAGAAAGACTGATAGAAATTCACAATGGCACTTTTTCAGACTAGAATTTCATAAAACTACTCAAGTACAGTTTTGGATAACACCTAAAAACAGCATTTTTTTTCATAACCAGATCAATATTTTTCTAATTTGAAAAGATGAATAGTAGGTAACTGGTGCAGTAGGTAACTGTTAATTAAATTATCACTTCAAGGGAATGGTCTTCTAATTCCAGGCAATGCACAGAGGTGGGTGTTTTCCATTTTTCTTATATTAGTTTTTAAATTTACCTCTGAAACACTAGCAAAGGCATGTCAGATGATGAATACATTAAAAGAAAATCATGCACTTTTAATTCCCTAAAAGATGGGTTCTTTAAAAGAGAACAGAAAAGTTATGCCTCAACATAATATGCAAGGAAATAGAACCTCGGTGTAGAAGAATCAACATCACCAAAAATGTTGCAGTCATTTAAGCCAATGGTAAACTAATTTAGAGAAATTGTATTCCTTAAGGAAACAGAGAAACTATTTTAAAAAACAGCTTCCCTGTCTCTATTTAGTAACCCAACACATCAAGCAGAGGTTCCTGCTAAAATTAGTTTTATATTGTACTGGTTTTATACTGGAAGTGCTAAAAGTATGATTCTCCTTCAATTATAAATGTTTTCATTCAAAACTTTCTTGCCTATAACTGCCACCATACTTTGCATATGTACCTAGAGCATCTCTGAATATAATAGCTGAAAATAGATAGGAGTTTATAGAAACTGTAATATGTCTTCTAAAGAAAGTACAAATGGATCTGACCTACAAAAATCTGGAAGACCAATAGGTGATAACAAAGATTTAGAGTTTACATCAAGACAAGATTGTAGGGATTTTTGCAGCCCAGATCCGGCAATCCATCCATCTCTTCTTCTTCTTGATATGTTACTTAATTAATAATATGTCTTTTAAAAAAGATACTTTGTGAGCAACAATGTAGACATAAAGAAGAGAAGCTCATTCAGTAAGGCTTGGATAATAGCTACTATACTGAAAAGGTCTGAAACTTTGCTGATCTCCATGAGATATACCAATTTAACTACAGTTTTGCATCTAATCTACGATAAATTGTTAGAGAAAATGTGAAAGAGTTTAGTTATTGGCAATGAAGAAATTGGATACTTACATTCTAAGGCATGATAAAGTAATTCAAAATCATCCTTTGTTTTGGGATGCATTCTTCGATTATACTCCCTTAGCAATTTTTCTTCCCTCTCTCTCTGTTTTCTTAGTTCTTCTTGCCTTTCCCATTCCAGTCTCAATCTTAATTGTTCTTTTAGTTTGTTTACCCATTGAATAGCTAGCCATCGTCGACAATAGGTTTGGATTACAATGGTCTATACATAGGGAGAAGGAACAAAGGGCAATTGGTGTTTGTAGAAAGTATAAAGTTCTATAGTATTTCTACAAAAACAATGATTCTGTCAATCAAGCAGTTCATGTCACATTAGCAAATTTTAAGTATTTTTCTCTAGAAAGAGTCTTAACCACCAGCAGTATCTGAATGGCCACCAGGCAAAGTGTTGGGTTGTCATGCAATATGCTTCAAGAGTTAAATTCATTACTTTAGAAAATCTTCAACTCATTCTTTGATGTAAACTATGATTCAAAAATATCAAAATTGCTCTCCCATTATCTAGCACTGGAAAAACAGATATTTAATGGTGCTTAAATTTTTCTTCGTTTTTATAAGAAGGGGATAGTAATTCATAAAAGTTAAAACAATAAGAGGAAATGCAGCATACCAAAGTTCATAAAAATCTGTTCAGAATATTTAAAATTGTCAGGGTCTTAATGTTCATAAGCTTGCTTCTTCTGTGAAGCTTTCTTGCCAAATTAGGTAATGCTGCCTCTAATTCATCCTTAACATATTGTTCCTTAAAATTTTACAACTTTCTTGCATTCATCCAAAAAGAAAAAAGAAACTTACAATGAAGCTATATAGCAATAGCACTTAGACTTATATACCGCTTCATAGTGCTTTACGGTCCTCTCTAAGCAGTTTACAGAGTCAGCATATTGCCCCAAAAATTTGGGTCCTCATTTTACCCACCTCAGAAGGATGGAAGGCTGAATCACCTTTGAGCCTGGTGAGATTNAGAAGTAGCTTGCAGTGCTGCACTCTAATCACTGCACCACTGAGGCTCTTATATGCTATGATCGATGAACAACAGATCCCACCTTTCTCCCCATCCTGCTCCCACCCACCCCCATCTTTTAATTGGGCTACAGTGTTTGGCTTTTTGTATTAACTTATTTATATTTTTAGTTTAAATAGTTTTTACCTTTTATGACTGTAAAGCCACCCAGAGTTACTCAGAGGTAAGATGGGAGGCCTATAAATTTCATAAATAAATATTAGCAAAATAGGGTAAAAATTGAGGTTTGCAATTTCAGAGTCTTTTACAATCTGCAGAGTTCATTCTGATTTGAGAATGGATAACTGTATTAAGCAACTAAGAGTTAAAACAACAACAACATTGTCCTCTCCTTTTCTGGCATAGCTTCACCCAATTATCAACTTGGGGCCAGAACCCTGAAGGTTTTTGAATCAAAACAGGAAGTTATGGATCCAGTCCCACCTTGGGTAAGGTAAAATCTATCCCAACTTGCCTCTGATTTGGGTGTCATCCTGAGCCAGAACATGATAGTCACTAGATTTGTGAAATGGTAGGGCGGTTGGGAAACCCACTACCATTTATTAAAATAAATTCTCAACTCTGTGAAAACTTCATTACAATCTTATCTTTAGTACAACCTCTACTATATTCAGTGTCACTTAATTTGTGGAAGAATTGCAGGTTTAAGGAGGGGACACTGGAAATGCTTGTATGTTTGAACTTCTTTTTTATATACTCCAATGAAATTATATTTTGTGCTCAGTTCCCCATTGCAGGGTGAAAGAAATTTTATTTGTTATACAATGTATGTGGATGCCTTTTGTGCTGAAGTATAACATCTGCAGTGTAAGAGATCCTGAATGGCAGCATCTTAACTGATAAGTATCTCACTAACACAAAAGAAATGAAAATAAATATTTCAGAGGTAGAAAATGTGAAATAAATTTAAATCTATCATAATGTTGTAGTAAAGATTTTGAACATTTTCTTATTACCAGTACTTTAATCTTATGGAATACTAAAAATAAATCCTAAAGTACCAGTAATTCATAGACCACTTTAAGAATCAGTGAAAGATTGAGATGCTGGGAAAACAAACAAAACTATCAGTTGCTTTAATTGGGCTTTGCATATTCTTTGACAAATAAAATTGTCCATATATATATATAGACAAATACTTTCAAATGTAGCTCTCTACTTCTCTGTTTTAGAATATCTAAACAAAAAATGTGTATTAAAATACTTGTTTTGAAATGCAAGATTCAAATTTCATACATTAAGTTGCACATGTCTGAAACACACGGCAATCTCAAAGACACAGATATACCAAAATACTCAGGGGAAGGTATGATACATCAAACTGGGGGAAGGCAGGAGGCATGCTGTTCCTTTAACCAATCCACATAACTTGGTTAATTAATTAATGTACTTTGGGCTTATTTACAGCTAAGCTATTTGTAAGAACATTCCAAGTGAAATAAAATGGAGTCCTTGTAGAGTCAGTGATATATGAATGTGATTAAAATAATTTGGGGAGATTTACCAACTTAGATTAAGGGCTTTAATCACAGGAAAGTATGCAAAATTGCAATCCTTTTTTAAAATGATAATATTCAGTTGACTGTATACATACCGCCTTAAGTCGTCGTGCATGATATTCATCAGCTGTCACATATGGCTTTGGTTCTATAAGCTTATCAGTGACATTTGACACATAAACACCAATTTTTGTCATTTGTGTACAAGTTGTATTTGTGGTCTGTTGCAATTTTTTTCTTTCTACTGCTGTCTAGAATAAAATATTAAGTTTAAGAAGGTTAAGCATTCTCTGTATAAATTAAACTGAATTAAAAACTAATGTATGAATACATTAAATTAACAAATATATAGAATTATAGAATGGAATTATTTAACTTCTAATAGACTGGAACATATTTAACTTCCAAATGAGTTTTTCTGGCATGTATCTCAGGGTCTTCATTTGTTATGAACATACCTGGGCTGACCTACTGCTTTGTATTCTATATATAAAATTAATTAAAGTAATCAAAAACTAATCTATGAATGCAATAAAATATGTAGAATTAAAGAATTAAATTATCTAGTTATTAGTTTCTAATATACAGAAATAGATTTAATTTCCAAATCAATTTTTCTTGCACATATCTCAGCATCTTCGTTCTTTCTGAACATACCTGTGTTGACCTACAGAACTCTTCATATTCTTTGTCTGGACGTTTTTTAGGATCTGTCTGGGATCCTGCATTATGATATTCTGTGCCTGTTTCTTTATGTCTAAATCCACCCAAGAATGGTTTTTCGAATGATGGTCTTTTAATTTCTATAGATACATCCTGAAAAATGTCTGGCTCTGTTCAGACAAAACAGCATTATTAAATTAGACCCAACATTGGATAACGTTTACTCAGACTATACATCTGATTGTTCTTTACCTGTTTGAACGTGAACTGTTATAACATCAGGCATATAGTATTCTTCCAGAAGTTTGTATGCTTTGAGTGGAAAGTTTTCACCGTCTAATGAGTACATATCAAACTGTATTGTCCCATTAGGTTGCACACCAAGATTCCAGAGGGTTTCATAATTTTCAATTTTTCTCCCTAAAAAGAAAAAAAATAGGTTTCACAATGAGTTAAGAGGTCACTTACCTTTGTTTCCTTGATCATTTGAGGAATGTGACAAATTCCAAGAAAAGAGTAAGGAATGCCATTCTATGTAAGGCAACTTTCAGCCTTCTCAAGTAGATAGACAGGAATCACAACCAAGTGAGCTAATTTTATTTTATTGTAAGGCTGCATAAAAAGACTTTTGCAAGTCAGATAATACAAACTTCCCAACATTTCTTTTACAATCTGAAAAGTTAGGCAAGGTCCTAAGGTCTTTGCCCATTATGCAACTCCCATGGTGATACTATCACCCTCCCATGGTGATACTATTACAGTAACTAAAATTCTTTAAAAATTACAAAAATTTCCTTGTCCACCTCTTCCAGAAATACCTGTTATAAAATAGTCTGGGGATTCTCAAACAATTATGCTTCTGTAAGAAGGAATGGGCTGTGAATAACAGTATAATTATACAGTGGTGGCAGGTCTCAATATGAGTATAGTAGCTGAAGGCCAAAATCAGTATTCACTGCTCATTTAATGGCTACCTTGATTAGCAACTCTTTGCAAATTCAACAATATTTTTAAAATACCATTTTCTGACCAATGCACACATTTAGGACCAAATGTTGGGTGACTGACAAAAAAAAAGTCTTCGTTGTGAATAGGATTAAGGTCTGATAAATTTCAGAGAGCAGTGCCAGCAGGTCAGAGGTTGATCAACTAATTAAGGCCACAGAGTTGAGACTGTTAACTTGCAGTTAGCACTTACAGTAGGTACAGTAAGAAAAGCAGCAGAAAGCAGAAAAATATTGTTTACTTTAAGCAATTTCTCTGCCCTGTAATGGGACAAAAAAAAAGGAAGAAAATGGGTCAGACATCGGATACTCTGGAAGAGATCTTTATTTAAATTAAACAACAGCAACCAGTGATCTTCACAGTCTCTCTCTCTCTTTAATTTTCTACTTAAGGAATGTATTGTGATCACTAAATGAAAACAGGGTGCACAACAATTTTGGGGGTTTTCAGTACATTTGAACAAGGCCCAATTGGTGCTTGCATTTTTGTAAACTAACTTAAGGATATTTTTTATGTACACATGGATTTCTGTTGTTATTTAACAAATAAATAATTGCTTCTTTAAACGTTACAAACCATATTTAGAGTTCTGTCTATATTTATATACATAAAAAAGCCAGAAACCCCTTGTATTGATACAAACCTAGCAACCCAATTTGTAAAAGATTCAGTGGTATTTTTAATCGCTTTGCAAAGTACTGCTTGATTTGCTCCACGTTTTGATTAATGTTAAAAAACTTCGTGAAAATCTGGATATCAGGATGCAGCATGAATTTAACTGAAAAACAAATACATCAGTCCTTATTATGGTTCTTCATTAATTTCATCATTAGTTTCTAGTCAATTAGTAAGAATTAAATGTTGCTTCTGCATATTTTTTGTCTCTTCAAAATAATTAAAATTAATCATTTCATTAAAGCAAAAAACTAAGTAATATTATTTAATATGCAGTTATATGATGCAAATAAGCTCTGGGTGATAAGCATAACAACAAACTAAATAGAAAAATGACAAAAATAGTAAAAGCATTTCTTAATCAAGCAAACCAAACACAGACTAAGCCCCCCCATAAGATTCACGTCCTAAGGTATGAGAAAAAAATCAAGTTTTCAAAGACTTTTGAAAAACCAACAAGATCAGGGCAGTCCTAACCTTGGGGAAAGGCTGTTCAGTATGGCAGAAGCCATAACAGAGAATGTATATTTTTTNACTGTTTCATAGAACGGGCCTGGAAAATGCCTATTTTGTTCGATTAAATAGGATGAATTGAAACTATCTGAAACAGATAATCCCTGAAGTATCCTCAAGCAAATTGAAAGTAACTTGCTCCTGGACAAATTGCTACTCTATAAATGCCCAGAAAAAGAAGCATTTTTAAGCTGTCATACTATTTTTTGGAGAGATGTCCAAATTTTGTGCAGCAACATCAGAACTCCTTAGAGTTGTAATGATTGAAGCTGCAAAATAGCTATAGAAGCAAATAAAATTAACTACTCATCCACCTTCTTTGCTAGGTAAATGGATATGAGCTGTGTTCTGTAAACAACTGCAATAGCTAAAAAGGAGTTTCTGTAGTTCTAAAGTATTTATATTAATGAAGCCGATAAGGATATGCAGTAATTACATATCTGAACAGGAGCCAAGAGATATGGAATTAAATGCCACCTGACATTAGAATTACTAGATGACATGGGCCCAGTGATTCACTCTCAACTTCAAGTAAATCTAAAGCTATTATTTGGACAAAATAATGATGAAAAAAAAGTGAATTTCTTGGAATAAAATGGTATCAAATTGTTTTATACTATATCTCACTAGCATGATATATTACAACAGTCCATCTTTTCAGAAAATGTTATTAAAATAGTGAGAATTAAAATAGTGCGAATTAAAACCATGAGATGTGGAAAATATTATTTCTGTAGCATAAAGGAAGAATTATTTACAAATATTTTCCCCAAACTAGTATCCTCTAAATCAGGGCTCTCATCTGTGGGCTGGATGCATCATGCACTGGCCATGCCCCACACCCGGTTTAGCAAAGGGGAAAAAGTCCCGATACATCACGTGACGCCACCGTGACATGAGTTTGACACCCGTGCTCTAAATTGTTCAGCCTGTAGTTACCTGAATTTCCAGTGAGAAATTTGAGATGAGCTGGGGAAGATTGACTGTTGATTAAACATAATATATACCTGTTACAATAGCATTTTTTATCATTTCTGAAAGCTGATCTGCCAAATTTGCCATGTTTATGCCTTCTGGAACAACAGCTGCTAAATCAGGATGCTGTTCGGAAACACCTTCACTGGCACCTGTACTTTCCAACTCCAATGCCAATTCTTCAGCAACAGCCCAACCCCCAACTAGCTCTTCCTCTCTGTCTGGTTCCTTGACTATGGTTTGATCTTCTGCAGAATCTGTCCTCTGCAACTGCTCCTCAGCAACACCTGCTTCCTGTAGCGGTTTCTGACTAATGTCCAGGTTCTCAAATGCATCTATAGCAGCATCCTTCTCTTGTATTGGTTCCTCAGCAATACCCAATTCTTGAGTTGTTGAATCTATGTTGTATTCCTGCTTTGAAGGTACACTTATTTCATTCAAGGGTATTGTATCTGTCTGCTCCTTGTTAACATCTGCAACATCTGTAACTTCTTCTGTTTGTTTTTCTGTAGAAGTGTCTTCCATATCTGCTTCAGCCAGATCAATTACCTCTTTTTCTGAATCAGCCATTTGCCTGAAAGGAGTAACATAAAAAGCAAAATGTACAGGAAATGAGATTTCAAATTTAAGCAAATTGTCAGTATGCAGTCTCAATTGACTAATTGTCCTCATACTCTTAGACAGACTATAAAACTAGTTGTAACTCAAAAAAAAAGCCCTTCACACTAAACACATCTGAACTTTGTCATTTTAACTAAGGACTTGTACATTCAAAGTTTAGTATCACATTTTAACCACTTGAAATAAAACTAATAATGCTTGCAACATATTGCCTTCAAAATATAATGGCCTGCAAATGATATCCAGCTAACATTCGCAAGAAGCTCAGCTTTTCTAGAGATTATCAGCTTTGAAAACATTGATTCAGAGGTGGTATTCAGCAGGTTC
>AZIM01001162.1:365104-378565 GCA_000516915.1 Ophiophagus hannah
CTGTTATTGGAGCTCTGGAAGGAGGTGGGGGAGGGGCTCCTCTTCCCCTAGCAGGCGGAGGAGGGGGGCCTGAGCTATGTGGCGGTGGGGGGGGTGGAGGAGGTGGACCGCCTCTAGATGGTGGAGGTGGTGGTGGAGCTGAAAGTAAGAACAATCAAAAGACACAGAAGAGTATTTATTCACTATGAGACAGCTCTCTGAAGCCAAGACTGACAGTATTCAAAATACGCCAATTATCTTAAAAAGCATTCATTCATACTTCACATACTCCCTGAAGATGCTCTTAAATTGTGTTTAGCTTTCTGCCATTCACATTTATTGGTGCAATCTGTTAAAAAGAGCAGATGATAATACTATTTTCACCAACCACAACAACACAAACTTTTATTTTACTCTCTAGTAAAATATAATTAATGGGCAAAATTTTTATTTAAATGTTACGTTCTGCTGCCAATGTTTTTATCTATGGAGAGGTTTGATATTCTTATCTTGTTTTGAAAAAAATACTATCTAGTATTACCCATTTGTCATTCTGAAAAAATGTAAAGCGTAATAAAATTTAAAACGAAAGGCAAAATGCATATCACTCAATCGCCAGCCCCATAAAACGATCAGTTGAAGCACTGGACTTATGTTCGGTTATAGCTCAAAGACAGATCCAGTAAATGACCATAAGTTGGAAGCTAAAGGTATATAGATCAATTTGGGTAAGATGTGCAGGAAACTCCAAGTGGTTAAAGCAAGGAAGTGCACAGGCAAGATGCAAAACAATGTGAAGCTTCATTATCATCTTCTTTGATATTTATCATTTCAGGAGAGTCAGACTAATGAAAACCCTAAGCAAATTTGCACATTTTTGACACCCAATTTTCTATGCACAATTCCCACTACTACTGGGTCCAAAGCACATAATAAACAGTTTGGTCACAAAGCCATATTGGTAAATGCATTTCATTCAGCTACGACTAGTATTGATTGTCATTTGTAAGTAGAGGGGCTTGCTATTAGAATACATATAAACACGTAAGAAACATCAGTTACATGAGATAGTTCAATCAAGACCTCAAGATACAAGCATTCAAGCAGTGATCATTTCTTATTATATAAGACTTACACATAGTCTGCAAATACTGAATTTGAGAAGTATTGAGATAAGTCAGTTAGTATCCTTAGAAAGATTAATTAGAGTGTCACTGTGCCTAGCATAGTTATGTATACAAATCATAGCTGAAACTTAAATGCTAATACCATGTTTACCCAAAAGGAAGACAACTATGAAAGAAGAATGGACAGGAGGCAACCCTATGAATCCAGATAAGATTGTGTACTATGCTTGCTCGCCTTTCCAAATGGGGATTGCCAATTACAGCTGAAAATATCATGGAGTTTTCCTGCCACCGACACATCTGTTTGTATGGGTATATATGCACATATATAAGTTTTGACAAATATGTTACCAGAAGCCACACTTTAAAAAAAAAGGCAAAACTGGGTGGATGGATGGAACTGGGGAGGGACTTCAAAACAAGCCAATTAATCCAAGGTAATTGCCCCTGAAAAAGGTATTCTATTTATAAAACAAACTGGATTCCAAGTGGATGCATCAATCATTCTCTTTCACACATGAATATACAAGGTCATATATAAACTACCTTTCCTTCTTTCCTTCCATCCAAAATGTGAAAAAGTAGAAACTAATGTGGCTAGAGGGTAAGAGGGACTGGACTGACATGAAGAAAGGGGAAAATAACTAAATAGGGAACGCAAACCTTCCCTTACATCCAGTTAGACATTCACCTGTCGTAATAGTGATGAATGCAGCCACCACTTATTTTGACAGGGTGTTCTATGCTCAGAAAATGTAAGATAATTCTTTCTCTCTCTCTAACACATGTATACACTATCAATTCATAGTTAAATTATTTTGGAGGGTAGGAATTGTCTTCCTATTTAGTAAAAAGGTATATGAAAACTAAAAAGACTAGAATTCATACATACCACTGCAGCGTGGTGGGCCTAGATTATAAATGTAGCATATATTAACTTTCGCTGAAGTCTACCATGTGCCCTTATATCCTACATTCAACCAAATGAGACTGATACTACACTGTATGACTCTCACTCTAGCATGATAAAGTATTCATGAATTCAGTGCTTATACAATGTTAAGTTTTGTAATAATATAATCATTTGTTGTCCTCCAATAAAATTATATTCAACCATTTGAGGCATTTGATGATGATGGTAATTGAAGGAAGATATATAGATATTTTTACATTACTTGGTATATTTTAAAATTTGAATTCTTATTTTTGGCTTTGTTGTTCCACTGGGGAAATATCACAATATTTGTTGAAATGAATTGCAGCAATATCTTATAGGCTACAGAGTTTGTGGCTTAAGTAATAGAAAACATTCTCTTGTAGCATAATGTGATATATTTGCAAGTGTGACTTAGTACTAAAATTGTATTTTAACAAATGTGCAACTATATTTTTAAACCAAGAGAACATTTTTAAAATTACCCTATTTAAATATTCTAAATCTTCCATAGAGATTAAAAACCATAATCAATAGTCTGCATGAATAAAAGAAGACTCACCTTGTCTACGCAACTCGTTTTTAATTGCTTCTACTCCTCCTGTTTTTTCAATAAAATCATATATAGCCTTGGAAGTTTCTTTGTCTTTCAGCTGAGCCTCTGAAATTCCACACATATCAAATAGGTTTTTCAGTTCTGGATCCAAATTGTTAACCTACAGGAAATATTATCAGAGATAATTGCGACTTCATTCTTGTAATTAAATGTGATGTAATTTGTATAAAAATGTTCCCATAAATTACTGAATTCTACGTAAAAGTAAGTGAACAATGCTGAAATCTCTGAGACATGTGAATTTTTGATTATTATTTAATTGTGGAAGAAATAAATTTGGGTTAAATTGTTAAAGCCTGCAAATAGAATGAAATAGATAGAACAGAATGAATGAGTGAATATATGAGCTTCAAGTGACCTTTGAGGTCTTCTAGTCTAACCCCCTATAATATACACGGATCACAGTTGAACTACTTTTCTATTTTTGTTCTAGAACAACAGGACTGTCCATCTAATAAATCAGTAGTCAGAGTTTCATGTTAAAAGACTAACATAAATTTTCACCATGTTTACTTACATCAAAACCTGTGTTTGGGTCCCAGCCAACGTGGCCAATGTGTCTGAAAACAAGGGAACAAGGAAAAAGAAAAAAGCTTTAGGTACATGAGTTTAAGACAACTACAATACAGTAAATAACTGGCAAGCTGATAAACAGTTGTTATAATTATTTTCCTGATTCAAGGAAAAAATGGAAAATGTTAAAATAATAACGAAATGGATTCTACACTTAATAATCCACAGATTACAAAATGGCTTAGAATTTTCTTGACAGGAGTAATTAAACCATAAATTTATCAGATACCATCACCTTGATATTCATCCTCCCTAAAATTAGCAAATGCTGAGACTCTCAACTGAAGGAAGGGAAGCACTATACATAGAATTGCTTTCAAAGAAAGATATATAATTTAATATTGTGCTGGTTTTGTGTTCTATTAGAGTTCACCACCATTCTTTGTTCCACTTTCTTTCTGTGGATTCAATATTGTGTTTTCTTCATCAAGTCTTTGATTTTTAAATGAAGCACTGAGGGGTAATTATTGTAGGACACTTAATACAGGGAACTCTTGCTGTGCAGATAGGATTATGTAACTGATTGGTTTTTCTACTGAGATGCAAAGAAACACATCTGTGGGTTTTTTTGGGGGGGGGGTAAAATTAAAATGTTAACAAATTAAACAGGAATTCTTACTGGAAGTTGCTTGGAGTTCCAATATCTGCCTTTGTCAATTTTTTCTTTTTCGCTTTTCCTTTTTTCTTCTCTTTGGTATAGGCGATATTGTTGACTTGTGAACCATAAAATCTATTAGTAGTGATTTCTGGATTTTTGATGTCAACAGTTGCCATTGGCAGACTTGGACCTGTAAGAATACAACTAGACTGTATACTTGATTTGAATTGATTTTTCTTTCTTTTGATAATATGTTGGTTTCAGTATTCAAAAGCATTGTAGAATGTTTGAAAACAAGGAAATAATATATATAAAAGAAAGGTACATAAGAATATATTTTGAAGTTTTTGAATCACCTAGTAATTGCTCCAACAGTAGATAAAAATGTATTTCTTGAGTGCAGAAAAATGTATCAATCTCATCAGTGTTTGATTAAAATGCAGAAAATATAAACAGATTTTGAATACACGTAATAGCTAGCTTATTTTAGGGTACAGCCCTAAGCAGTTTCCCCCAGACATTAGACACTCTATTTAGTTGACTTACATTGATGTATTACTAGGAATGAATACTTAATCAAACTGTTCACTAACAATATATCCATTAATAACCTATATATAGAAAGTTTTAGTCTGTTAAGCAAACTATCCACTTTAATTAGAATTTGGCTGTCCATAAGGAACACACAAATATAAGGAATTTCCACTTCTAACACTGCTTATATTGGTATCCAACACAGAAATCCCTGCCATCACAATATAAGCACTTTTCCATCAGCAAAAGTTAGCAAAGAACAAAGAGATCTATGAGTTCACCCTTTGAACAACTTGACAATACAGCTACTACAAATATCCACTGGATTGATATTTTCTCCATTTTCAGGTTTTCTTTAAAACATAAAATATCATGTTTCTGAGATCCTGGGTATTCCCCAGCTACTCTTCAAAAGGGGTTGTCTTTTATACAATAAATCAGTTTCTGAAAATGAATGATACAACTCCAGAATATAAAAACTAATTGTTAAATCCCCATTTTCACTCCAATAAATGCTTCATACACAGTATTCTTTTTGTTACCAACAGCATGGGAAGCACAAAGCTGAAGAATTTATAGGTTACAGGTAATCCTTGACTTACAATCAAATTGGGCCTGAAATTCTGGTTGCCAAGCAATGTGGTTATTAAGTGAGTCATCAAAATAAGGATCCAATTTTAATGCAGTGAATCACTGTGATTGTTAAATGGATTAATCCTGCTTCCCCATTTGATTTTGCTTGTTAGAATCTAGCTGGGGAGGTCACAAATTGTGATCCTGTGACTGCAGCAATATGCTGCAATCAATGTAAATACAAGCTGGTTGCCAAATGCCTGAATTGCAATCACGTGACCACAGAGATGGTGTGACAGTTATAACTCTGAGGACAGGTTGAAAGTCACAAAGCACCAGGCTAGAAATTGGGAGACTATGACTTCAAGTTCTGCCTTAGCCATAAAAACCAACTGGGTGAGACCCTGAGCCATGAGGCAGTCACCCTCTCTCAGTCCAACTCACTTCACAGGGTTGCTGTTGAGAAAATAGGAGGAAGAGGATTAGGTGTTTGCCACCTTGAGTTGATTATAAAAATAAAGTTGAAACTAATACATTAAAAAATATTTTTTTAAAAAAGTTATTAAACAATCTGTGGTAAGTCAAGGACTATCTGTAATGCACTCAATACCAATTTAGTTGTACTGTGAGGGAGTGAGATTGGGGCTGCTTGTCTGCTCTTTTCAAAAGTAGCTGCAGTCNTTTGATTAATAAAATAAATAAATAAATAAAATCCCCCCAGAACTGTACTCACAGGCATCCAAGCCAATGTTCCAACTTCCTGGCTAATTGATCAACACTGGCATTTTCAAAGTCATGCTGACCTCCAGAGGCAGCCTCACCCCACCCAGTCTTTTGAGCTTACAAAAGCAAATGCTAAGAGAGAGTGGGAAGAGGGATGTATATAGCAGGAAAGGTGAAAGCAAGCGCCTACAGGGAAGCGTAGGCAACATCTGGAGATTGGCAGCTATTACAAGCAGGCAAGAGGATTTTCATTCAATTGCCAGGACCACAAGCTATGATGAGCCGCATATACTGGTAGGAATCTTGTCTGGAGCTTGGAGGTTTGCCAAGAGCTCATTAGCAACTAGAAGAGGAACAATCACACTGAAACAGCACCTCATCCCAATTAGTGCTAGAACTTTTGGAAAAAAGCAAAGGTTGCATGCTCCACTATAGACCTTGAGAGTTCTGTTTGAACTGAGTTTTAAAAGACCATGTATGAAGGACTGTATATTACAGACATATTTATGTGGCAACAGCAGCTTGCAAGTCCTCAAAGAGTGGAGGTGATCCTCTGCTGTTGTTGGGAAAGGCTTGTGCTGCAATAAAGTATTATATACAGAAATGCTACACTGTAGTGTCCAGTTTTTGGAAAACAAAGAATCCTCCCTCCCACAATTGTTACTATGCTATATTACTTAATTTCTTCAACTGGTTATGCCAATATTAGGCTGCTGAGAAGTAAAAAGATGTAAATGTAGAATGCAATTGGTTCTTACCAAAAAAATCCAGATATTTTATTTTTTTTCCTACGTAGCAACTGAAATTTCGCAGTGAATTTTGAATTATAACTATCTATCGTTAGTATGTGAAAACAGGTTAAAGAAGATGTATACAAGTAGTATACATGTTTTATATTGCAAGAATAAAATTAAAATCATTGTAATTTATGGCTTTTCACTGTGGCATTCATATTACCAATTGAAATTATGGGCATTCTAATCATTCTCAGAAATGCACATTAAAGATGGCAGTTATGTAACAATGATGTTCATGTTATGGTTATTAATAAAAACCTTACCATTTGGTAGATCTCTCCTTTTCTCTGTTAGGGGGGGAAACACATAAGAGTATCATTCCATTCATGCATGAAGTTAAAAAAAAAAAAAATAAATATTTCATCCATTTTAGTAAAGGTTTTAAGTAACCCCTAATGGCCTGTAAATTATTCCAGATCCTCTAGATAATCACTCTGCAGGATAACTATTATCTACTTAAAAGTCAGTTTTCTACTGTAAATGACAGTAAAAAAGTGAGAGAAACACACAGACACAATTTGCTGTCAAGAAGTGGCAGATTTTTTTAAAAAAATTATCTCAGCATTTTAGTAATTATGGACAGTTTGCCGATCCACTCTTACAAATATAATACAACTGAATGTATCCAATTCTAGACAAGTAAATAAAAAGAGTAATTGATTGACAGTGTAACATTCCTATAATTTAATATTAATATTAAATTAAAAATATTAATATGGTTTCTACATTTACCTATATTTACCTCATTTAATATATATATGAATTTTTAGATTTATAGCTCACAAATGTGTATATATCATACATTTTACCATATTATAGAGAAGCAATGTTATATTTTGCAGTACTATTTTCCACAATTAAAATGTTAGATCTACAAATATTACATATGTAAGAATAAGTTTTTATCTATTTTATCTAAAACTTTCAAAAACCTCAAATATATTATAAAAGGATATGTACTAACGTGTCCATGACTTATGCAAATTATATCCAAAAGGACCATAACAATGTACTTTTTTTTAAACAGTTGAGATACTATATCTGAGTTCTTAATTTGAACAAGATAAAATTTAAGATGAATTTTAAACTCTTTTTCTATTTGACTGAAAGGCAACTCAGCCTCAGCAAAATGTATTTAAACCTTTAAAAAAATTAAATGTGCAGTAATTTAGGGGTCCCCCCCCATGGAATAAGACAGATTATCTCCCACCTACATTATGAAGCAGCTTTGATGTGATTTATCTCATCATTTGTAAAAAAAAAAATCTTGAAATAATAAGGGAACAAAAACAGGATGCTCTATCCCTTATTATATCATTTTTCATTCTAAAATCCTCATCTGTCAGTAAACCTACATTGTAGGAATGATAATGCTAGAAAAGGTCAAAGTACAGAGTCCAATCCCCTACTTCATGCTGGAATTCATATTAAAACTTATGAAGACTAGGAGACTCATGGAAAACTTTCTGTAATCAGAACTATATCCAGCAGTGTAATTCAGACTTAGGAGTCCATCTAGTGGCTAAACAACTTCTGTCCATTTAAAAGAAGAAGAAAAGAAAGCCATGATTAAGAATTCCAATAATAACTTTGCCGGAAAAGATTTCAATTGTTTCCAATAAATTTTATCTTACATTGATTTTTAAAACAAATTCAAAATTCTATATTGTATGGAAAACTCAAAATTCTATATTGTATGGAAAACACACAAAAATATTAACCCGAGTACTATCATAATTCATAGAAATAGTTTCTTAGAGAATGAGAGATTGAAGAATTTTCTATAGGTATACAGCTGCTGGTATATATTTGTACATATACATATATGAATATTATACAATCTCTGCTCACTGGATCATTACCCTTACCTAAACAGACAAAAGGAATGAAGCAAAAAATCAGTGGAAGCAGGAATGACTTCTGAGTTTCTGGCAGCTTCCCCATTGGGTTTCTCTGTGGGAAGCCGGCAGGAGTATCAGAAATTAATTCATCTTTCTTTCTCATGCTGCCAGGTGGGGGAGACTGAGGGGGCGCATGGGTTGGAAAGGGGATATCTGGGGCTTAAGAGCTTCCATGTGATTTGAGAAAGGTACGTGACTATGCACAAGAAATGCTGCGTTGATCGAGGACAGTGTAGCAGCATGGGTTGGGGAAGCATGGGTTGGGGAAGGGTGCACAAGAGGATCTGTGTGGATCAGGTGGGATGGTTTGATGGAAATTATACAATTTGTAATGTAGCTGAACATTAAAAATTAGATAAATGTATCTGGGCAGCTAGGTCATTTCAAGTTCCAACTAACTATATTATAATGCAGAAAAAAGATGAATGTAAGCTAAGAATTCATGAAGAATTAGCATACCCAGTAGTACAGTACAGTACACATATTTTGTGTAAGTGTGTACCTATGTATGCATGAATGTATAAAATTAAACAGAAAACATGTATTTGTGGCACTAAAATACTATATATTTAATAAGCTTTAAGAAATTAGGTACATAAAGCATCTGACCAGAGAGCAAAATATTAGGGTATTCTTACTTCCTAACTGAAATGTTCCTCCAATAGATTTCTTTTGCCAGCAACTCTATTTTTTCATGTTTGTTTCAACTAATATGCCATATATTGTTGCTTCTGAGCATATTCAGTCTTGTGCTAAGCCAAGGTAGGAAATCCAATTTATTTATTTATTTAAAACATTTTTTACTTACATATCTTGGGTTTATCCTACTTGGTTTTCTGGTATCCCCATTAATTCTCACTGGCCTGTTTTGCTAAATTTCAGTTAGCTTTTATTATTTACATTAACTCTTCTAGGAAGGAATAATATTTATTGATTAATTCTTTAATAGATTACATAGCCACTAAAGCTAGTTGTAATAAAGTATTCTAAAACTATCATGCACTGTGTAGAATGATCCATTTTGCACATATCTGCATATGTTCTCTTTTATTTTAAATTCAAATTGTGAAAAGTAATTACTTGTTAATTAATACACAGAAGAGCTTTGAGGCAATAATGTTCTTACAGAACTTATTTAAAAAAACAAAAACAAAACAAAAATAATTTATGAAAAGGGTTTTTTTTTTAAACCTAATTTTAGCACAGCAGCAATAGGGGAAGTTCAGGAAGTATCAGCACTGGTCCAATCAACTCTACCTGATGCTGCATTAGTATTGGGTAAAGACTCCATTAATTGAAAACTTGTTCAAGCCGAACTGTTATAAAGCAAAGTAGGGAGGGCACAGATTAATTGGGTATAACCACAGGCCAAAGGTTTCCTCTTATAAGCTAGAACTACAAACAAGATAAACAAGCATTGAAAAACTATATAAGTACCAGATTTTCTCTGCCTTCGTCCAAGCAGGTCTGTTATAGTCTTTTGGAATTTTTTAGCTTCTTCTTCATTAGCAAAATTAAGACCCACCTGACATGTCTGAAAAACAATAATGTTCATGATCAACCTAAGACGGAATAAAAATATACAGCTCTTCAGTAGCTCTTATGAAATTATATAAACAAAACACCCACTGAAAAAAGTAGGCTTCAGATTTTTTTTCCCCCGTTATTGATTTCATCTGGAATTAGGAATACTTTATTCTTGTATTTTTCTGTTATAAGCTAACTAAAAATAAGATTAAACATGAATTGCATTTTCAAATAAAAAATCAAACACTTCTATTTGAACATTAAAATGTTTGAAAATAATCAATAAAAATATAGACAACAAATAAAATTATTTAATATTTCATAGGTTACTTTAAGAAATTAGATTTAATATAGTCACTTTTCCAAATTAACTCCTGAAAATACTTACGTCTCCAGCAAAGGTATGAAAATATGCTCTAGGACTATTATATACAAAGTTATTATACAATTCTTGTTCCCACAATTGTTTTCCGTCCTGCAAGAGTGATGAGAGGGTAGAAGGAGAAAGGAAGAAGATACAGACATTGAGATAATAAATTATTATAAGCAAATATGCATGGATTTATATCTCACCTTTGGACATTCTAAGTTTTTACATTCTTCCTGATGACTTTGCTTCAGATTAAAATTATATTCTTAAAACATAGAAACTAGCTTAAATTCTTGGTAACCTGTACTTTTTTAGTATAAATTTGAAAATGTGCTACAATTTTCATGAAACTTGTACTGTCTCAGAGCCTATTAAAACAAATATGGACAAAATTCAAAGACAGGACATGTACCAGTGTAAACAGACCAGAATTTTTTTCCCTGAAGTTGTAAAAGCAAAAACTGAGCTGTATCTACTTTTAGCAAGAAAATATCTGCAATAGAATATGAAAAACAAAATGCATGCTTTCTGCATAACACTCTTTATACATACTGCTTTAGCAATTAATATTTAAACAATTTGTAATTATATGCAACTGCCTATGACTCAACATTTTCATAAGATATAAACAATAGAAATATAAACTAAATATGGCAAAGAAAGTTTTTACCTTGATATCGTATATTCTGATAAAATAGGATCTTTGTGGATTGTCTTTCACAAGGCAAGCTACACCACAGCATTTCTTTGACCACATAGCATTGCGCTCCGCTGCATATATCTGGACGACGACAGAGCACATTGTCTAAAATAAATTTTTTAAAAATTATGTTAAAATTTAGATGTTGTCTTTCCATTGTCTTCTCCATTAATCACAAATAAAATCCTTCAGAATTCATCTGATGAAAATAGCATTTCCAGGCAGATAATGGTGCACTCAATTTCTCTGAATGTATTACAAAATGCCACAGGACTCAACATAGTAAAATAATGTATTTGAAAAACACTAACATGAAGATACATCAACACTTCCCAATTTATCTATCAAAATTATAACTAATAAGTATTGATTGTTCCAAAAGTTAACTGCATTCAGTGGACATCATCTTATTGGTGTATCAGTTAATTTATGCACTTAATCCAAGTTGGGCAATTCAGAGGAGAGAGCGAGAAATAGAAATGACAGATAGTCCATTTTGTACATTAATATATTAACTTATATACCTAACATTATTTTGGCTAGGGACACAGACAAAAGCCTATTCTCTATTAAAATTAGACAACACAGAGTAAGAAATTATTTCAAAGTATTTTAAACAAATCCTGTTTGACTTTTTTTAAAACACTACAAAATTTGTTGTAGAATGATCTCTGTATGATCTTCATTTGGCTTTGGATCACCAACAGCTAAGCACTCAATGTATATCAACAAAATCATTAAAATATTAATAGGTAATTGACATAATTCTCTAGCAGTCCTTTTTAAAAATGCTTTTGTGAAAACTAATATTCTAGTTTTAATTTCTGTGTTTTTGTTAATGTTATATAACCACAGAAAGGCTAGTCAGGATATAAATATTTAAAACGAAGCTTGATAGTCAACACAAATAAAACCTATCTTGGAAAATTAATTTAGTAGGACTACAGTACACAATAGGGTGTAACCAGTCTGTATTTTGATGTTCTGCATCTTCAACTGGCAGATTTTATATGCAACAAAGCTAAATGAGTTGGGATATCCTACAATGAAAAAGTTGACTGGTCTATTTTTTATCCATAAAAAAGCTAGCTATAACAACATTTTCTGTTTCAAAAATCTGAAGTGTGCAAATTATAACCTTGGTGTCCAAAATAGAATAAATAGGTTTTCTAGTTTAAATTCCTGCAACTCTTGTGCAGAAGTTATCACAGAGGTTATCAAAATTAAAAAAAATTCTTGCATGCTACATACACAATGTTTCCTTTTGAAGATATTCTTCTAGATCTTTTTCCTTTAATATTTGAAGGGACAAAGTCATGCACTTTAAATATAAACTGCTAGCCAGAAAAAAGGAAGCTCATTTGTGGTATTTCACTCAAAGCCACACTATTGCAGGAAGTTTCAAACTTTCACAGTCTTAACCACAGAGGTCAAATACTATTTTAGTATTGCAGTCTATAGAGTGATTCCTCTTTTGACTTTAGAGCTGTAATGCAGGAAATAATTTCAAGATGATTTGGCTAAAAGTGTGAAGTGAAAAAAGCTAGTTTAAGAATATTTCCTGGAGAAAAAGCACTTGCTCAAACTACTATTCATGGGTTTTTTGAACTTTTTTCCCCGCCAAAATCTTTAAACTCCCCTTTCTTTGCATTCTATATTACAGTATATTGGAAAGCTGCCATATATCAGCAGCATATTGGAAAGCCGCCAAATATCAAAACCATTTTTAAGTACATATACAAATCCTCATCTTTTTGACCTTCCTGTAAAGCAAAGCTGAAGTAAGATCATAAGCAGAATCATGATTTCACTTAGCGACTGTTTCACTTAACAACTGAGTTGCCAGTCCCAAATGTGGTCGTTAAATGAAGATATCTCTGTGTGTTTCTGTGTATTTGTCAACTGTCCAACTAACGAACCCAAAAGAAGTAAACATTCTCGGAAGCTTTGAATTCCCCGAAGTAAAACTTTATTGGATACACTATTTCGGCACTGAAGAAACAAAACCAGCTCCGATTTTCCAAAGGCTTGCTTAGTTAAACAATAGCTTCCCTTTCTCCCCACCTGGGTGGTTCACATTGTCCAATTAAGAGATGTCCTTTTGTTATGGGAATAGTCCACCTCCTTCTCAAGTGGTGACTTTGATAGCTTCCAGGCTTTCATGCTCCATGTGTAAACTTTTGGCATTCCATTCCATCCTTTCCCCCACCCACTTCAATGGCAAGTTGAACAGCAATACTATCCGAAAGGAGCCAAGCAGTTCAATCTTGATAGTATTTGCTGAAATGTAGCTTTTCCCCCCTAAGCCTTATAGATGCCCAGTGAAGGAAGAAGCAATCCCTTATGATCAGAACTTTTTCAGCATGATATCCTCAATGCTGTCACAAACTAGGAATTTTGCAACTCATGATCCAACATATCTGGAAGTACTCCTGAATGTTACTCAGGTAAAGAGTTCTAAAACGAAAATTAAAGCCTCAAGTTTAACAGATAACAGATAATCAGAGTT
>AZIM01001163.1:19132-31972 GCA_000516915.1 Ophiophagus hannah
GACATTGTAGCAGATAATTTTGTTTACTACGCTTAAGTCCAACCGTAGGCGGCATAGTTCAAGGTTGTGCAAGCCCAAAATTTCAAGCCTGGTGATATAGGGTATTCTGTTGCGAGCAGAGGAGTGTAGTACTCTTCTCATGAAATATCTATGAACTTGCTCAATTGTATTAATGTCCAATATACAGTGTAGATTCCAGACAGATGAGCTGTATTTGAGTATTGGTCTCTATTACTTGTGACTACATTATATTGAATTCCTGTATCATATGGTTACTCTCCTCCAAAGTACATGTGACTTCAACCTCCTCTATCATTTCATCTCTGTTAGTGAGAATTAGAAAAACAATATAGCTGACCCTCTAGTTCCAATCGCTACCTTTTTTGGTGGACAAAGTTGTAGGCAAGGCATGTCAGAAACCTGTTCAATCTCCCACTCACTGCAGAGTTTGCCTTCCGGTTGATGTCAGGGTAGTTAAAGTCCCTCATTACTATTTTGGTGTGTTTCCTGCACACCTTGGCTAATCATTTAGTAAAGAGTTCATCTATTTCCTTCTCTTGGTTGGGTGGCCTAATTCAATGTTATTTCTTTTTCCTCTGATATTTACCCAAATAGTTTCAAGAAGACATACATCCCTAGTATTGTGTATTTCTGTAAATGTGTAGTAATTCTTTACAATGCAACTCCTCCCCCCTCTCCATTTTTAGTTGATTCTGTGGTGGTTCTATTTTTGGTAGGAAATATTGTTGATATAATAATTACTTGCTGCAGACACTTTTGGTACAATAGGAAACTAATCAGAAAATTGTACTTAGATGTATCATATGTATGCCATATTACTTGAACAGAAGGTGTTTGGAGGATATTTCACATGTTATAGAAAGAGCAGATGAGAGCCTTAGACTGCATATCAGCCTTTCCATTTCACTGAAATGGACAGGGTCCTTATGAAGCTTTTCTCCGAGCTTTCCATGCAGAATGTTTTTGCAGCCATTTTAGATTGCTGCAGCATGTACACGTAGTAAAAAGAGGAAATAAATATAACTCCTGTATTTTGAAGAATGTACTTCCATTGAATAGAAAAATGTCCTGTATAATTTCTGTCATGAAGATAATTGGGACTAGGTTTTTCAACTTTCCTCCTATAAGTTCCCAAATTGTAATAGCCAGCACAAATGGTGCACTTGCTACTGTCTGCATAATTTATATATCAGATAAGTATGATAAACAAACATGAACACTCAACAGTGCTTTGGGTTAATTTCATTTTGAACACATGTGTGAACATGCTACTAATTAAAATAACTTCATAACCCCTTCCTACTTCCAAAGAAACGCTCAGTATCTTTGCCTGCCTTCTGGGACAGGAATGTAAGGTGGAGGAAAAGAAAGATTTCAGAATGACTTCAGCCTTCTTCTTTGGCAGGATTAAGACAGTGCCTCAATTCCATAAACTCTGAGAATACAGCATAGGAGCCGCACAACATCAGTGTCCCAGGAAAGCTGCTAGGTCACTCCCCTGAGAAAGCAGGTGCCCCTTGCAGAAGAACTGATATCCAGAATGAATGAGGCTTTGGAGAATGAAGGGTGAGTGCTTAGAAAAGCAGTGGAGTCCTAGAAAGTCTAGTGATAGGATACTTCCTGTTTAATGCAGCTCATTAAACTTTTCTAAAAGCCCTTTTCCTGTTATTGTCAGAAAGTTGCTGAAAAGGCATCAAGGCAGCCAAGCCTGACCAGCCTTGCCAGAGAGGTCAGGCAGGCAGGTGTTACTATTCCACACTTACAGAATTTAGTAGAGGAGGCTAAAACAGTTTCCTGAATGGAATATTAACACTGCTACACCTAGCAGCCACATTTCCAAGTACAAAAAGGTATGCAGTGCCTGACACGTAACAGATTCTAGCTTTTAAAAGTCCTAAATCCCAGTTTAGACAAGGTTAAGCTATCATAGAAGTATTATGATTATAGAATCTAAAATTATATCTGCAACACATCAACAGTTGACTATTGAAAGGTTTGCTTTTCAGAAGTACAACTGAAGTTTTGTAGGCATTAGAAGTTCCCTTCTAAGCACAGTATTACTTAGACGTTTATGAGCCATTTTGAATGTTTAAAATTTTTGCATAAAGATGACCCAAAAATCTGTTCTCCACACAAGTCTTAAAATTAGAAAATAAGAACCCCATTAAAGAAATTAGTGAAAAACATCATATTGTTTTTGAGGAAAATGATGAAAAGCCACATATTTGTATGTGAACCACTAGGATCAGTTCACTTGAAGGGGAAATTAGGTGTTTCTTATGGGATGGGATGCTAATCAGGCTTGGGTGTGAAACTCCTATGACTCAAAGAAAGGAGATTTTTGAGGAAGTCAAAAAAAACAACACCAATCAGTGGTTGATGTTCATCAGGCCGGAAAAGGATTTACAAAAAGTGTGAACTTTACCAGTCTATTGTCAGGCAGGTTGTATACAAATTGAAACAATTCCAATGTTACCTGTCTCAGGAGTGGTTGATCAACCAAATTGATACCAAGAGTAACATATGTTCATACTCTGGGAACGTTCAAAGGAGCCAAAGTCCTCTCTTGCTTTGGTGAATGTCAATGTCCAGAAGATTACTATCAGGAGAACACTAAATGACAATGGTGGGCATTGCAAGATTATTTTATGTTTATGTTTTATGTTTAAAAATAACATTAAAAAACACAAGCGAATACAGAATAAAGAAAAGAGGAAAAAGAAAAAAAGATGCAGAAGAAAAGATAAAAATAACAAGAAGCAGCATCTGATTTCCTTTGCAGCAAATACAAGTATAAAGGTAGTCCTTGATTCATGATCAGTTGTTTAATGAACACTTGAAATAATGATGGAACCACAAAAGCTACTGATTACTGATTTGCAAGGTCTGCGTGCACACCTGCATGGTCATGTGTACACATATTGGGTGCTTGGCAAACAGCTCACCTTTATGGCCGTTTGCAATGTCCTATGGTCACACAGTTGCAATTGTCAACATTTTTTGCTAGTTTCTGGTGTTTACTACCAGTTTCCAGCAAAAACACCCATAGGGTAAACTTGAAAACTTGATTTGCTTAATGACTGTGTCCTTCATTTAATGACCACTAAAAATGACATAAATAGAGCCAAATCACATGGTGACTTGCTTAATGATTGCAAAGATGACTCTAATTTTGTGCTCAAATACAGTCCTAAATCGAGGAATACCTATAGTTATAAAAGCATTCCAAAATAGCATTTGGCTTAAATAAAATTGCTATCTGTAGCTTCATTTTGCACCGATGTCATGATCTTTTTCAAAGATATATAGAAAACTTACATATTAGGAAAAAGATTTTGGTTGAATCTTGAATGACTATGATTTGTTGCTACTACTGAAGGCATTCCACTTGAGCAGTCAAGGCCTAAATCAGTGTTTCTCATCTTGGCATCTTTTAAGATGCATGGACTTCAACTTCCAGAATTCCCTAATCCTGCAGTGTATGTGGAGAAAGTCCCATTCCAACTGATGCACCACTCAGAAAAAATGATTCTAATGCCGTGAAAGATACAGAATACATAATCACACTGTCTTCCTCACTTGGTCCATGCCCATTTTTGTCACACATTTGAACTACAGAGATCTGATATACATCTTAGAGGAGAGATGGAAATCTGTACTCCACAAAGATGCCTTATTCTCATTTATTGGTAGGTTGCTACATTTTAGGCAAAACAAATCAAGATTAATAATTATCAGTATAGTTTTAGTGGTAACATATGGCCATGCCATGCTTTGTTTGTTGTGCAAAAATCACAACCCGCCAGGAAACAATTGAATCCTTTCCATACTCAAAAAATTCACCCCAGATGTTATAAATCAAACTTTAGAGCTCTTTAGATCTCTAATCAATCTTTAGTTTTCTAAAGAAATGTGTTTAAGTTGGGCATATTCTTTATTTGAAGAGATAATAGGAATCCGGATCCTTAATGCTGGTTTAATTTCTTACTGAAAATAGTCTCCTGAATTACTCTTCTATTGGTGTTGGATGATGCAGATTACTAGGGAAGAAAAAAACGTTGCAGGACCCTGAACCAAAGCTTCTGTTGTACTTTTCTTCAAAACAACTGATATAATAAGTTCCTTCATTCCTTAAAAGAGGAAAAGCAGAGGGAAGAAAATAAATGATATTCCAGTGAATACCATTGTTATGACAATTGAAGCAGGCTGAGGCAAAATCTTTACAAATATTTCAAGATCGCTTTTTTTCTTTTTTTTTTAACAATCAAAGGAAACTTTGCCCTGCCTGAGAAAATCCCAAGGAAATTCATTTGCACACCAATGCAAACAAAGCCCAACATGGATTAAAACATTCAAGAGTTGTTTTAACAGCTGCTGGCAGTGGAGACATTTTAGCTAACAAATGGCAATAGATGAAATGAAAGGGTCAAGCTTCTGCTTCTGATAGTAGCCCATTCAAAATAGAGAAATAAATGGAGTTATAATGGAACTTGGTCTCACGTCTAGGTTTGCCCTAAAACAAAAGTTGTATTTATTGTTACTAACAAAAAGAACTTCCTTTCACTGAGATTCCCCCCCCCCCGGCAAACNNNCCCCCCCGGCTAAGCATTCGTCTTCTCTCATGCGCTTAAAGCAAAAGCAAAATATAAAAAAGTTTTTAAGAAGTTAAATTGGAAAGGAGTAGTGCACTTTAAATATATTTTCATTTGAATTATAAATGTCCTATGTTACTTATTAATGACTGTTTCTGGAAGGGTCTTGGTAATGCTTTTAGTAAGGATTTGTTCATTGTCTTTTAAATGGCTTTGTAATTCCCCATTTTAGTTATTGAATTAATTAAAATATACCCAACAAATATCAGTGTTTAAGTGAATCCATGGGTCAGATAGTGATTGGGAATTTCTGCTTGAATGATCATTATAGTAAAGGAACTCCTCATTTGAATTTGACTTCCCTGTGCTGTCCAGCCAGTATATAGTTAATGGGAATTGGTATAGTTAGTTACGAATTGGGATCTGTCCCCTTAAGGGAATGCATCATGGTAAATGTAGTTAAGTATCCTGGGAAATGTAGTCCATGTCATGTGGCCTCATCTGTAATCCTGATTGGTAACTGAATTGACCCTTGGTGGGTTGGGGGAGGTTTCTTCACTCTTGCCTGAACCCAGCTTCGTGCTAGCATCTCTACCCCTGCTCCTACGATACGGGATGAAAGGGATAAAAGATTACCATTCTTTTACACCAGAAAGTCAGCTATGCAAAGAGTTGGACATTGAGATGAATCTCGATGTAACTGTGAGTTATCTTGAGGATGCCTGATGTACCAATAAAAAGACTTTGTATGAATGCTTTGTGGGGTTATCTATCTGCCTCTATACTTTCAGTCAGTAGTTATAGAGGACAGAATAGTAAAAGGATGATGTAAATCTGAATTCCTGAGGCCCAATAGTAAAAGGATGGTTATATCTTCGAATTCCCAAGACTAGTAAAAGGATGCTATAAATCTGAATTCCTGAAGCCCAATAGTAAAAGGATTAATCTGGATTCCCATCAGTAAAAGAATGATGAGATCTGAAATCCTGGAGTAAAGGGAAGAAAGCTAATCTGGAATCCCTCAGTAGAATGATGAATTGTTTGTCTGGATTCCCCTGCTAAAAGAAAAGTTTTCTTATAACAACACAAACTTAAGGACACGCAAGAGCAGAAGTGTGTTGAAAACAAAGCTTCCAAAGTAACACTTTCTCTGCATCTTTCTCTTTCTGAGCCACAAAGTTGCCAAACCAGTTTGAATTACAGGGAGGGCCAGGAACCCCCCCCCTCTCCTCAGTGAGAGAATTTACTAGCTACTTCCTTCTGCTCAGTTTGCATCTCTGTTGTCTTCCTGCTATCTCAAAGACTCAATTTGCATAACAAGAGAGAGCCAGAGATTCCCCATCTCTGAAGGGAAAATCAAACTTTTGTCTTAAAACCTTTACAAAGGCAGTGGGAGAGTCTGAGGAATCTTGCCTGTGTCCTTAAAAGTACAACCAAAGCTGATTCTCCTCTGCTCATCTGGAAGGGAGGCAAAACCATAAAGAGGCTCCTTTAATTAATTTATGACGGGGTCTCTAAGCAACAAGGTCGTAAAAATTCCTCCTGCCAGAGCCATCTCCATAGAAACGGGCTGTGATCACCCCCTTTGAAGACAGCATTTTAAAAAGGATTACAGTTTGCTGCTTTTCCTTCCTGATAGAGCCAAAAGGATTTGTTCCTTCTACTGGAATTAAAAGGCTATCTATAAAAGTAAAGAATAACAGCCTACACTGTTCAGCAAAGAGAAATTATTTAACTTCAATGGTCATGCAACGTACTAAAGCATTGCATCTCTTTAATAATCTTTCCAGCCTACTTGGATAGCATTCAACTAATAGCCTACAGCATCATCTGGTGGCAAGTAAACAAAAATTTTTTTTGGGCTAAACTACAGGAACCCTCGCCACTCAACTCAAGGGTCTAGCTCCACCTCATGGCAAGCAATAAATTTCACAGAAATTTCTAAATTAATTCATTAGCTTGTAGCAACCCCTGGTAAATTCAACCCAAGAGTCCAACACCACCAAGAGATCAATTTGCGCTGCATCAGCATCTTCCAGACCTAACAAGTACCACTAACAGGCCAATTTTGTGTACTGTGCCAACCTCTTCCAGACCTCGCAACGCACCACCTAGCAGCCAACCAGTGTACTTTGTCAGCATCTTCCAGACCTAGCAAATACCACTAACAGGCCAATTTTGTGTACTGCGCCAACGTCTTCCAGACCTTGCAATGCACCCCCTAGCGGCCAACCAGTGTACTTTGTTAGCATCTTCCAGACCTAGCAAGTACCACTAACAGGCCAATTTTGTGTACTGCGCCAACGTCTTCCAGACCTCGCAACGCACCCCCTAGAGGCCAACCAGTGTACTTTGTCAGCATCTTCCAGACCTAGCAAGTACCACTAACAGGCCAATTTTGTGTACTGCACCAACGTCTTCCAGACCTCGCAACGTACCCCCTAGCGGCCAACCAGTGTACTTCGTCAGCGTCTCCCAGACCTTGCAACGCACACCTCTAGTGGTCAACCACTGAATTTTGCAAAATTTGCTCACTTCAGCCACACTCCTGCAGTGCCATCTACATGGTCAAGTACTGAATTTCGCAGAAATTGCTACGTTCAGTTACCTGCTTGCAGCGCACCCTAGTGGAAAAAGGGCATTGCATGGAAAACCACTAAAGTTTCCAAATTCACCTTTTCCCAATTGGAAACATGGAAACATCTTCAGCCACGACAGATGTCTCTGATGTACCAGAGGACTCGAACCCTCCACCCACCCTTGATGTAAACGTGGAGCCTGGTTCCCAAAACCCAGTTTCGGATGTCCCAACCCCCAAAGAAGCAATGATACCTCAGAAAGCCTATGACCTCAGACAACATAGGAAGCTTACCGCTCCCATGGACTCATTATTGAGGGAGAAGTGGGACAAGCAGTATCGTCATTCTGTAGAATCATGGATGGAACTGGAGAAGATCTGTGAAACTCCCAAACGCAGGCTGCCCCTTGGGAGACTCCGCACATTGCAGGAAGACCTACAGGACCTTCTCCTAGAGTGGAGAGACAGCGAAAGTAAACTCAGGACCATCCAGTTGAGGTTGGGTGACCCAAACCTCAAAGAACACATTCAATGCTTCAAGGAAGTACACAAGGAACGCAAAGAATGCGTTAGGGAAGGCAAAAATGCCCTCCAAGCAGCGATCAACAACACTCTAAAGCTGGAAGAAATGTCAGGGGAGAGGGCCACATCTGGCATAGCCCCCCGATCACGTGTGGCCTCCTCCCACTATTCTCAGAAAGCCTCCTCCCTCCATCCCAAACCGGCTAGATCACAAGCAAGTTCCAGCGTCTCACGGCAAATCTCCACTGCTGGTTCTCACCATCCTTCCAGAGCATCCTTCCGTCGCAGTGACACATCTAAAGCCTCCAAAGCAGCAAGTTATGCTGACTGAGCTGCAGAAGCTGAGGTAGAAGCTGCAGTAGCAGATGCAGATCTATGTGTGACAGAGGAGGTGACACAGCAGAAGGCGGCAGTAGCAGAAATGGCCAAAGCTCAGGCCAGCCAGCAGGCAGAAATGGCCAAAGCTCAGGCCAACCAACAAGCAGAAATGGACAAAGCTCAGGCCAGACAACAGGCAGAAATGGACAAAGCTCAGGCCCAATTGGAGTTGGTCGTAAGACAAAGGGAGTTGGCAACAAAAACAGCATGGGCTGCAGCATTGCAGAAGGTGGCCGACAACGCCTCCCTCAACTTCAACCTCAAAGAGTTGGGAGAAGAGAGCCCAGACAAACGGGTCAAGGCCTACGTGGATGAGCAGCACTCGCTACGAAACGAGTTGGTAGAACCGGCACAGTTAGTTAGCAGTCTCCCAAAACCAGGGGATCGAAGGGGAGAATCTCAACCACACCCTCTAGACACCTGTCACAAAACTGACGTTGTAAGAACTAAAATTCGAGATTCCCTTCCGAAAACCAGCAAACCTGCCCCACTGTCTTACGGCCTACTGGGCAAGCAGCTTTCCCTTCCCAAAAACAGCAAACCTAACCCTACACCTACAGACCTACAGAGCGAGCGAATTACTCCACCAGTTGCTATGCAAATCTCTCACCAGACAGACATACCTCAAGCGACAACTGCCACACTCAATCCACAAGCAGTGGCATTTCTGCCACAACCTCAACACTACTCAAGCTCACAGGTACAACAAGATAACCGCGGCCAGCCTACACAGTAACGTGAAGCTCCCCCATCATCTACAGAATGGCAGGACAACCTCCTCAGTAAGTACTGGGAGGAAGACTACAACCCATCATTGAGATACAACCCGGACGTACTCTACGAGAATCCAAGGGGAGACCCCTCTGTGTCGATGCCCCTCACCCACAACCCCTATTCCACCTCAGCAGATGATCCAGCATATTGGAGAAAGTTGGCACTAAGGAGAGGAAAGCTAGATTTGGCCACCAACAGTGTATACAAATTCTCTGACGAGCCAGGCAGAGGATATCTGCTATGGAAGAGAATTTTCATGCACAACATTCAAGCAGCACGCCTTAAGGCCAATGAAGTACTCATACACTTGATAGCATGGCTGGGGCTGCGGTCTGCAACAGCAGCGCAGGAACTTTATGCATCCCACTTAGACGATCCAGACACTGCCCTTCGGTTGACATGGAAAAGACAAAGAGTACAGTGCTCCCACAGAGGTGGAATCATCGCTCTTGGATCACCTCAACAGATTTCCTAAAATTACTTTTGATAAGCCTCATCAGCTCAGGGACTTATCCAATATACTTATACAGCTGAGAGTGGCACAACGGAATCCCAACTTACCGGGACTCGCTTGTCTTGAACACTTCCAAATGCAAAGCAAAATTATTCAAAAATTACCACAGGTGCTAATTGAACAGTGGATCCAGTTGTCTGAGGCCTTCAGGGCCAAGGGTCACCACAAAGGAATTCCCTTTACCCTTCTCGAAGAATTCGTGGCCCACCAGGCAACATTGTACAATGACCCCCAGACCCTCATACTCAGAGCTGTTAGTCCTTCACCTGAAAAAAGGTCCAGCAGCAACTCTGCGCCGTCCACAGGTCCCACACAAAATACTAAAGGAAAACCCTTCATGTCTGTACACAAAACGGAGATTGATACTTCACCTGTTCAGAGTGTGGCCGAAGAAACGTCAGAGACACACCAAAATGGACTTCCGAGACCAAAGGGAGTCCAGTTTTGTCCATTACACCACACTCCACACCCGCTGAACAGGTGCCAGGTGTTTGCAAGAAAACCCCTGGACCAAAGAAAAGATTTGATAAGGGAGTACAGATTCTGCTACAAGTGTTGCAAATCCAAACACCCAGCCAAATACTGCACAGCCAAGGTGCAATGTTACTTATGCAACAGCAACAGGCACCCAGCCGCTCTGCATCCAGACTCTGCACCACCACAGCAGACAACTCCTAACCCTCCTTTGAACAAGGAGCCTCAGAGTGCTTCAGAAGCACGCAATGAGCCTCAGCATGCTACAGAAGCACACAATGCACCTCAGCATGCTACAGAAGCATACTCGGAGCCAGTGCTGAGTGTCAATTGCACGGCAGTGTGCAATAACACTCCACCCCCTCGCTCGTGTCATTAGATCTGCTTAGCGAAAGTCTACCCCAATGGACACCCAGAAGAAGTAGTGAAGATGTACGTAATACTAGATCCTCAGAGCAATCACTCACTAGCCAGGTCTGCATTCTTCGACCTCTTTAATATTCAGAAGGAAGAGGTGCTCTTCATGATATCAACGTGCACCGCACCGCAAAGCACGGTGGGGAGGAGAGCTACTGCACTCTGCATAGAGTCACTAGATGTGACCTCTTGATTCCCACTGCTGCCTCTGTTAGAATGGGATGGGATACCAGATGACTGCAGCAAGATTGCAACGCCAGAGGTGGCAAGCAACATACCTCACCTGCAGCACGTGGCTCATCACTTTCCCACTTTAGATCCTGAAGCCAAGATTTTGCTCTTGCTGGAAGTAGATGCCCCTGATGCTTTAGCTTGCATTGAAGTAGTCAGAGGCCCGAGAGGCACCCCTTTTGCCTTCAAGACAGAACTGGGATGGGGAATCTCAGGAGTAGTCTGTGTCGATTGGATGCAAGCCCCAGCCCAGGCAGATGCCTTCGCACCATCCATTTCAACAGCCTTCCGACGCCCTTTGGCACCATCGGAAGCAAGAATACCGATCCACCCTAAGAGACAGCTGGCGACCAGCAGACCTTCAGTAACAAAAGAAACCCTAAATGGCCACCAGCGACCACCAGACTTTCACCAAGACGCTATACACAAGGAGATGTCTTCACAACATCCATTTCAACCGCTTGCCAACTCCCCTTAGAGTTAATGGGAATTGGTATGGCCAGCCAGGATATAGTTAATGGGAATTGGTATAGTTAGTTACGAATTGGGACCTGTCCCCTTAAGGGAATGCATCATGGTAAATGTAGTTAAGTATCCTGGGAAATGTAGTCCATGTCATGTGGCCTCATCTGTAATCCTGATTGGTCACTGAATTGACCCTTGGTGGGTTGGGGGAGGTTTCTTCACTCTTGCCTGAACCCAGCTTCGTGCTAGCATCTCTACCCCTGCTCCTACGATACGGGATGAAAGGGATAAAAGATTACCATTCTTTTACACCAGAAAGTCAGCTATGCAAAGAGTTGGACATTGAGATGAATCTCGACGTAACTGTGAGTTATCTTGAGGATGCCTGATGTACCAATAAAAAGACTTTGTATGAATGCTTTGTGGAGTTATCTATTATAGAGGACAGAATATTCCCCAAATTCTGAAGTGAAAACCTAGTTTAGTTTGATTTTAACTTAATATTCCAAAGGAAGAAAAGTGGTTTTCACCTGATCCTGCTTAACTGGGCTCTTCCCTTTTGTCTCTCCCCCACTTTTTTTCTTGATCCAGAAGAGGCTAAAGCAGCTTCCAAGACAGCAACAAACACACACCTTTTTTTTCTTTCTACTCATACTCTCTCCTCACTCCAGAAACTGTTTGCCCCCAAAATACAACCTTCTTTTTTCATTCTCCATTTCTACATCCTTTCTTCTCTTTTCGCACCTGTATTTGTGTTATGTTATTCCAAAGAGCTCTTACTTTCTTTGCTCTGGCACAAAACCTTGATGTCACTCCATGCATCCCTCAATCTTTCTGTCATTCAGATGAATCTGCGACATGGCCCATTGACTATTGACTGTATTAAGGTCTCTGGGTCAGCCTGCAAATTGTGAATTATAATTACTTGATCATTGAATGATTGTCCTATATGTCAACAGCTTCAAATATTATTTATTAAATTATTTTGATCAACCCTTTATAGTTTAATTTTGGGCCTTGTGGAAAACATAAGCTAATTCAATAGGCTAGTCCCAACAGGACTGACACTATGAGAGGCCACAATTTATTACAATTTATATAGCAGCTAATTGAAAAATGAGTAAAGAGACAGTCATGCAACAGCAAAACAATTGTAGGCACCACAATTTAGGAAGGATTCAGAGAAACTGGAGTACAAGGATGATCAGAGGATTAAAAATTGTCCTATAAAAAGAGTTTGATGGAGTGCAGAATGTTGAAAAGGTAAAGTTTCCCCTGTCCAGTTGTGTCTGAGTCTAGGAGGGCAGTGCTCATCTCTGTTTCTTAGCCAAGGGAGCCAGAATTTTCTGAAGATATTTCCGAGGTCATGTGGTTGGCACAGTTGGAAGAAATATCCTTCTGGATTCAGTTCCAAATGGGGAAAAAGACACTGGAAACATGGGGGCTGTTTGGAAAGATGGTTTAATGGTGGACAGGATCACATGGCTTGGAGCTCCAAAGTGAAAAGAATGATCACATGCTTCAAGGTGAAGGAAAAGATCAAGAAAAAGGAGGAGGGCTGAAATTGCCTGGTTTTATACCCTGTTGAGATTTGAATTTGAGCTTGTATTCTGACTGGTTGTCAGACTCCCATGGGGCCATGCAGGGGCAACTCTGTAGGCTGTTCTGAGTTCCAGGCTTGGTTGAGCCTTGCTGGATCATGATGTAATGAAAGGGCTTTGGGCAATTCCTATAGCTTTATCTGGAGATCTTTGTTATGTAAAATATTCTGGCCCAGGCCTTAATGGCCCACCCATTAACAAAGGTGGGTACTTCTGAGGTGAGTTTCTGCCTCTGAGTTTCTGCTTTTTTTTAGGGGAAATATTCTGCCTTTT
>AZIM01001163.1:77668-91680 GCA_000516915.1 Ophiophagus hannah
AGGCTCTTAACTGGGCTTGGTCAGATTCGGAACGGGACGACCTCCATCTGCTCTCTAAGCCCCTCCTACGCCGCTTCATCCCCCGGAGCTCCTAATCACTATATTATCACTAGTTGTGTCTCTGTCAAATCTTGCATTCTCCTTTTAGCTTTGCATCAAAATCACTTGAATTCTGCAATGAGTGTAATTACATACATTATCCTCTCTTATTTTGCAGAATTTTTTTTCTGCTTTTGCTTGTTACAAAGGTTTTTACATGGGAGGTTGAGCATTTGTCTTATTTTTAGTCCTCTGACTTCTACAAAGTTCATATTGCTGGCATACTGATAGTACATCATTTAAATAAAACAGTTAGGAATTTGCAACATTTTGGTAATGAAATGGGAGACTTTTAATGTACAAGTTTTGATTATAAGCTGCTGCATTCTGGACAGCACCAACATCTACATGGGTATATAATATGATATGATCATTACTATTACTGGTAGTATAATTATCAGTGGTGGTTAGTTTATGAATGCGATGCTTGAGATAGGACCTGCTGTAGTCCTCAATTAAACCTAGACTCTCCACCAGAGCAGGCACTTTAGCTACTTTTAGTGTACAGAGTCCACAATATTTTGCATGATTTGCATGAGCCTAGAAATATGTTTACAGGACATAACACGGTGAGGCAGAGCCATTCATTATTTAAAACAAGGAACTAGAAACCATTCTTAGTGTGCAGATGGTGATAAGGTTACAGCTGAAAATCCTGCACTTTCAAGCTCTTCTAAAACAAATTTCAGATAACATACAACAATAAAGCAAAGCATCAAACTGTTTTGATACAGAGAAAAGAGGAAGAAAAAGGAAAGCGGAAGAGAAATTAAAACTCTACCACAGTATTGAAAAAGAGTTGACGCCTCTGTCATTTGGACAAATGATCAAATATTTCCATGTTAGCCAACTCCTTCTTGATAACAACATTTTTTCAATAAACAGAATCTCTTGAACAGAATGAGTATTAAAACATAAAAAAGCTCACTTTATGTATCAGCAAAAAAGGGTATAAATTAGGTAGTGCAATGTTGGAAAGCACTTGTTGAAGGCATCAAGTTAGGCAATGTCTTACTCTTCTCCTGAATTGCAGAAAGAGAAGTCAGATTTGCTATAAGTGTACCTTAATAATCCGGGGAAGAGCACTAAACACGAGGAAGCCGCACTTAACCCTTGACTTGCCAGTGATTTCCAGAGCATTTTAACCTGCTGCTTAAGTGCATTAAGGTTCCACCGATGACTGCTGGAATTATTTCAGCTCCACCCATTTCACATATTGAATATAGCATGATGAACTGACACAAAAGATGGAAAACTGGGAGAAGGAAGTCTTGCTGCCTTAAAAAAAAATACCCTACAGTGTTGCCTTTCCACTTCTTCAGATTCCTTGCACTTTGGCTGACCTGGAGTCAGTACTAAGATGTTTGGAGAAGACAATTGCTTGATTTCAAGAAAAACAAACATTGCCAGCAAGTATCTGTGTTGCTGTTCCCCCCATATTTATTCTTCAATAAGAGAGAAAGGATCACACCAGCAGAAGGATCTACAATTGTGCTACAAAAGACTATTCTGTATCCCTGCCTCTAGATTAGTATTGAATATTAATGCACGTAGCTAGTAATATAGGTATTACCTGCGTTGCATCTTCCATCAAACCCCTGATCTTCTCCACCACATCTGTGCGTCTGTGCTGGCGGAGGGCACTGATCAGCTGGGCAAGGCTAGCTTCAGAGCCCCTGATAGTCCAGTGCTGTAAAGCGGCATAAGCCCTTTCATGATCTGCAGAATATCCGTTGGCAAAAGCTGCCACCTCCCGCTCACTCGCATTGCACAGGAACTGGTAGATATCTTTCCACTGGCTTCCAAGTTGGGCGGCTACCAATTTCAGAATATCAATGCCTGTTTAAGAGAAGAACCTCAGGTAAGGTGCAAAAAATACGGAATACAAGCTTATCACAGTTCTCTTTACCTTACGGTAGGGATGCTTGAAGCAAAAAAACCCACTAATACTGCTCTAAATTAGAAGACACTTTGCATTCCCACCGCCCACCCCCAGTATAGTTATTCTTCTGAAAATGCATGCAATGTTGGTGATCTTATTTGATAATCTTGCTAGAATGAATACAGATGATAATTTTCAAAGGCAATTTTTAAAAATGGAACTTGGGAGTTGCTTTTTCCAAAGCAATTTTAATTATGGTTTCACTTCTCTGGAAATCCTCATTCAACCATCATGATTTTGAAGGTTATATATGCATTACATATATTCACAAAATACATTCTAGTTGAGAAGAAAGATGTTTTCATTTATTTGTAAACAAATTTACATAATTATTTATTTATTCTAATATCTGGAAAAGAGCAATGTAAGCAAATATAAAATACAATAAAATTGAAAAATTGAAAGACTTTAATTACATCAAAGAATAGATTTTTAAAAAAATTAAAATGCCCTCAGACATAAAAACAGCTTATTTCATGCAAGTTAAAAGTAATGTAACAAACTGTCCAATAGATTCCAGAGTATTTTCAAGAAAGAGTTTTGAGTTCTCTGGATAATTGTCTGGTAATGCTAGCATGCAAAAAAACTGAACTCCCAACAAGCCAATGAAATCTAAAAGTTAAATAATTGAGTTCCATCCTGGAATTTAACAATAAGACAAATAAAAGCAATGGAACCAAATATGATAGAGTAAGACAAAGATATTCAAAGATATTCCTAAGTGGTTAGACAACAAATCTCAATCAATCATCCCTTAGCCCAATCTAATTGACAGGGTTGTTTTTTAAGTTGTAACAAATTCATCTAATTTATTTTAAAAGGAGGCTATTCGGATCATGCAATATTGAAAGCTGAGATACAAATGTTGTAATAAAATTTATTAAAATTTAAAATGGCAGAGTGTGGTTCAGCAACCAACCTTCAAAATTCATGCAGATTTATTTTAAATTGTAACAACATGAAAGTCACATTTTCAGCATTCTGATTTCAAGAGGTTTAATATGACTCGTGCTGAACAAATTTCATGCATTTTGTATGTTATCTCCCTTAATCAAAAGCAGATTAAAATGATCACCTTCATTATTATATTTATCATGTAAAACAACCAGTATAATGCTTCATCATGCCAAAAAGAAACTGCTTATGATACCAAATAAGAAAACAATGGTGGAAGCAATGGATATTAACAGAGGAGTTGTATCCAAGCAAAGTTTTTCCACTAACTGAATAGAATCAATGGAACAGATTTCTTCTCAACATAAAGTCAAGCCTCACCTAAGATGAACTCAAAACTTAATTACTTGATGGACATGTAAATATAGTTTTCTTGGCAGCAATATGGAAATGGTTTGCCATTTCCTTCTTTGGGGATTTCTTTTTCTCAGTGTACTCTATACAATATTATGTTCTCTGGCCCAAATTTTGCTTTAGATCACCGCCAGAGCTTTCTGAAGATTTTAAGAAGTTGGGGAGAAATGAGTCAAAATTCCATTTGTATAGTATTAGATGTTACTTCCACTTTGGTCCTGGCAATGGTACTATTTTACCTTTTTTTATTTCATTAGTAGAAAGGAGTCTTAAATACTGTATGTCCATAAAACTCTAAGACTGAATTGAGTAAACCCTCAATTCCAGACAAGATGATAAAAAAATGTAAACCTTTAATTCCCTTCATCATTAAAGAAAATTACATTCATCACCTGCCTTTAGAGTTACATAATGACTATTCTACGGAAAAGGTTAACTGTGAGATTTAGCCCCACCTTATACTCAAATCCAGCTGGGTGACCTTGGCCCAGTCACTCTCTCTCAGCCCTAGGAAGGAGGCAGTGGCAAACAACTTCTGAAATCTTGCCAGGAAAACTGCAGACTCATACAGGCAGTTGCCAAGAATCTACACTGACTCAAAGGCAAACATAAAACAAAATAAAATCCATTAACCCCTGTACTCAGTTGAAGACCACTGTTGTGTGAATCAACCCTAGGTAAACTTTATCCAGGTTACAGATATCCAGATAATTACTACATGGCAGTGAAAAGAGTCAGAAAGACCACTCTTTATTGTCATCCAGCAATTACTTGGACTATCTATCCTAGCCTAGATTTGATAGCCAACATCTATCTAAAAAGCAGTCAGACTATCTTATTCAATGAGCGTGTTTTTTTTAACATCTTTAGTTTTCAATGAAACTTACCCAACTAAAGTGAAGATTTAAATCAAGCAAGCTTATTTCATCCATTAGTGAAACTACCCAAAATTAAACCAGCAGAATGCCATTCATTTGGAATTGCAGACAAACTATCAGAAAGGACAACGTTCTTTGGAGAAAAAGAAGGGCATTCTCTGAAGTGGTAGCTAGAGTGGAAGAGTACTTGGAATTCAATAGGGGAGCACAAAGAAACCTAGTGCCCTGAACATATAATTCTTTCATATCTCTGATCCAACTTGAGCTAGATAAAACTACTATGAATCTATGTTGCAAAGATTAAGCAGGATGAACAGTGTGAAGTATGTTCTTTATACTTGTCCTCCTATGATATAATAGTCAATGTATATGGTTTTACTACATTTCCATGGAGTGCTGAAGATGCAAACTGAAAATGGATTTTCCATTCATTTCTAAAACAATATTCTACGTATACTAAGAATCCACAAGTTTTGGCTGGCTGTGTGGTTTTCCAACATGTTGTGATAGCTACTAGCTCAATCCTTCCAAACTCCCCTTTGCATTGGTTCATACTTTTGTGAAGTTGTGCCTAAGCTCTTCTCAGCAGCCTCTTGCAGCATGGATGGTATATCCCTTCCATCCAGCAATCGCTCTCTCATACAAAGCCTGCTTATTACTTATGAAGTACAGATTGCCTCGGTTTCTGTCAGGTGACCTTAAAATTTAGCTTTGTTCATGGTCTTTGCAATAATTTCAATTCTAGAGTTCCGAGGAGCTGAACAATCTTGATATTTACTTTTGGTCCCATGCAGAAATTCTAATGCATTAAAGCCCAGAGCTTTATCAGCTTTTTCTTGATAAGTTCTTTAGGTTACTTAATTTCAGTCAAGCAAGTTTGCTATGTTGTCACATGTTCCAGATGTAAATCCGAATGCAAAAGATGGTGCTGGATATTCAAAGACTTTGGATTTTGCTTCTTAATAATTCAGGACTAAAATTATAAACCATTTAAGGTGCTCTTGCAACAAACCAGTGTGCATATATAAAGAAATTATACAAAGTGAGAAATCAACCTTTAAAAAGGTTGTGGATATATATTTTTTTCAATTTGTGCCACCCTGAACTGACTCCAAAGAAAAATACTCATATATTAGTAAAGGCTGCTGATTATTGCTCTTTCTCTTGTACTTACAGAATGTTAGAAAGCGTCATGTATTGTATTAAAAAATAGCTTGCAGTTGAAAGATTTTCAGCAGATATTGCCTAAAAGCCAGCCATAGAAGTAGTCACTAAAATAGGACAGTTTTAACCTTCCTCTTTAAGCCAAAAGGAAAGATAGATTATAAATTTTACTGTTCATATGTGTGTGTTTAAGGTCAGCATTACTGACCTTAAGAAATAGAATGAATCTTCAGACACACAAATAATCTATAACCCTAACATTTACATTTATCTGTTTTCTTTCACTGAAGCTCCTTGCTTAGGATAATTAATCACGAAATCCTGCCTGTCATTGACAGAAACTAATTATGCTAAAGAATTTCTTTCTTCTACTGCTTCCCCTCAGCTCAGGAAGAAAAACAGGTTTCTCCTTTTCTTCACATCTCCCCATCAACAACAATTTCCCAAGTGCAAAGTGAGAACCTGGCTGTGCTTTCTTTCCATTCTCGTAGATCAGAATACTATCAAAACTTATTAAAATAAAGTGACAGAATAACGAGTACACATTAATAAACTATGTACATTTACACAATCAATATCAAGAATGTGGTCACCACAGATCCCAAGAAGCTACATGCTAGGGTAAGAGAAAGAAGCAAGTTGCTCCCTGTGATCTACCAAGGCTCTGATGCCAAGAGCCATGTCTGGTAAACACAGCCTGAGCCAGAAGCTTACAGGCAGGATTGAGATAGCTCGAAATAAATGCCAGGAAGGCTATATTAAAAAGCACTTTAAAGTAGCAGACTCTTGGGGGTATCTGAGGACTGATTTTCTCTCTGCATACAGCCCCCATTTCCCTAAACAACAGAGCAAATGTTCAACCACAAAGGTATGAGACTTATAAACAATACAGCATTTGACTAAATTGAAAATTGACCCCTATTGTTGTTCAGACCTTATACAGCAAGGTATAGGTCGTGGGATCCCTTGCAGTTGCCCAATAGGGTATACAGTCTAGATAGACCATAAACACAAGGGAAGTTCACTGTGTGAAGGTTTAGTATATGTCAAGAGTATCTTTGTGACCTACATTTTCCTAAATATATACTGAAATTTCTTAAAACGGGAGGAGCAAGGCATGATAGTTCACGTGAAAGACCACGAAGTTCTTTCAACAAACCAAGAAAAGTCTTGTTCAAGAACACTGGCTAACATCAGGTCTCCACTGATTGAAATGATTTTGTTGATAAAAACAACAGTGAAAACAGATATAGTTTAAATAAACATGATCATATCAAACATGTGCTCTGGGTAGAATAAAAGATGAACTGAAAGGAAAGAGGGAAAAAATGAGAATATGGGGGGAAATGCAAGCAAAATAAAATACTTGAACTGAATTATGAACTGAGCTGAACCTAAGATCATCTGAAACAGAAATGGCAGTGGAAAAAAAATGAATCTAAAATATTTCTTCTTTTTTAATAGTCAGCTTTAAAGAGCCTATGTAATGGTAGCAGAGTGGAACAGGCTGACGCTTGAATTGATCCAAGTACATATGAGGTCATAAAAGATGCCAGTGACCTTGAGATCATGAATTGTCGACAGGAGGGCAGAACAGATTTAGGTTGAAATTGATTCAAGATTCAGCACAGAAGAGACTTAAATTGAAAAACAGAACTTACATTTACAACTTCTGTTCTGGCAAACCTTTCACTAAACAATAGTCTGAGGGGAGGAAGTCTTAGCCCCTGTAGAAATGACCCAGAAGCTCTTTCAAATTCTTTATTTTCAGATAGGAAAACCCATCAGCTGCATATAGTCCACCAGCCTGCGGAGCACTTCTGATTATACTGTCAGCAATCTAATTTTTGCTTGGTTTTTAACTTTTAAGCAAAAACACTTTCACCAAAATAACACTTCATCTTTGGAAGGTGGACTTCTGCTTAACTTTATTTCCCTAATTGGAAAAGTTCCCTACTGTTGTTCTAAACCATTTATCAAAAATCAAATAAAGTTAGGGGGAATGGCTTTAGAACAAAAAATTGCATATAGTAAAAAAGAAAACTGGCCCCTATAAAAGGTTTTAATTTATCCATATCACAATGTTGAGGATCCCATGGTTGCATTTTCTGAAGAGAGATGTCAAGTGTCAGTCAGAATGCAAATTCTGATCATTAAAACAGGCAAAAACACATAGCAAGATGCACATTCAGAGATGCTGATTTAAGAGGACCACTTTCCTTTAAATATTACCTCTCTGTTTCAGACAGACAGGAAAATCTATTGAGATAAACAGCTTTAGTGCTGTAGTAAGTTGTCTGGGAAACTGATCTCTTATTAAGGCAGCGTAAGAGGATCTGCTGCCTGAGATAGAAGGAAGTCACACTGAAATCTTCTGTACATCCCTTCCTAGTGCTGCTACTCACCCTCTGGAGACTTAGTATATAGCCAGACCCACAATACACAGCCCTGAGGAAGTCCAATATGATAGGTCTAAGATAGCCAGACTTTTCAAGAGTTGAACTCATTTTGGCCTCATTTTGTGTTTTTGTTACTTTTAATCTATTGTTTTTATTTTAACCCTAGTACATAAGCCACCTAGAATTACTGTAGTCATTGAACATCATAGAAATTGATAAATAGCTGCATACCGACATAACTCCCATGCAGCATATATCTTCCTAAATGATTGCTGCAGTTTGCCTATTTGCAAAGTCATACAGGTTATATAGTTTGGGACACTTTGAGGAGGACATTTGGGTTCTGTACAGAATACAGAGTATCTGTTATAATCTCTATCATAAATATAAAGCAATACATTTCATGTTAGTCTATATCCAGGGGTAGTCAACCTTTTTATACCTACTGCCCACTTTTGTATCTCTGTTAGTAGTAAAATTTTCTAACTGCCCACCGGTTCCACAGTAATGGTGATTTATAAAGTAGTAAGTAGCCCACCATGAAAGCTGGAACGCCCACTAGTGGGCGGTAGGGACCAGGTTGACTACCACTGGTCTATATCACTATTTTGTAAGCTGCCCAGAGTTGCTTTGTGAGCTGGGCAGCATATAAATGTAATAAATAATTATGAAAAAGAAGGCCTGTGGTTCCTGAAATAATAACTTTTATGTCAGAATGAAGTTATTTTTAAGAAGCTATGAGATTTGAGTGTTTTAAAGTGGAATGGAGGTCTATTTTATCTGTGAACGTACTTCTGTTTATAGAACTATAACTACTCACCATGCCCATTGCAATAGTAGATCCATTTCTCCCGATGTTGGGTTGGGGTAGAAGATTTCTTCAAAGCAGACTTTTCCACAATTGCACTGGGATCTTGCCTTGGTCCTTTTTTTAGAGTTCGTGAACTTTTGCGGACACTGCAAACAACAATAACCACAAGCACAAGCAGCAGTAGCAGGACAATCATCCATGGCAAATGTTCATTGATATCAAAATGCTTATGCATAGCCTGTCTCGGGGGCCCTCTTTTAGGGGGTTTATATGGAATGCTGGATTTCACGTTGCCACTCATCTCCAATGCTGGCTGTAAGTTAAGATTGGAAGGGGTGTGTTTGTGGTAATATAGCTGCTGGTGATTTATAGGCTTAGAATAGTTCAAAGCTGCCACAGTCTCATTCTTGGAGGTTTCATTGTATATGTCTGTTGGCTCCATCACGTCAGCATATGTGCTTGGGGGAGGAGTGGTGGTGAAGTTGGAGGAGGAAGCATTCACACCTGTAAAACACATATAATATTAAAAAGGAATCAGAAAGCATAGACCCTATCAGCCTGTCTTTCCATGGCTGGTGCTACCAATTATATTTAGAAGTCAACATGATCTAAAAGACTGGGAATTACAAGAGCTGAAATCCAGCCTGTCTGGAAAGCCCTTGTTAGAGAAGTCTGCTAGGAGCTATTAATATAGCTCTGACCAAAAAAGACCTCTAAGAGCACTTAATTTAGAAAGAAGTAACTGGTTCAAGGGTATATAATGAAGTGTCCTCCCTATTTGGTGGAGATTCCACTTTCCACACGGAAGAAAAATGCTGATAGCTGATGAAGTCCCAAACATCTGGAAGGCATAAGGTTGCTTAGTTGTTTACTCTGATGTAGCTCATGCTGTGAAATAGCCACGAAGAGGGTAGGTCTTGCAAAACATAGTTGCTGAGCATAGTTCTTAGGCTGCAAATCCTCACTTCATGAAAAACATTTTTGCAATAGATGCTGATTTTAAGCCAAGTTTAATACTATAGTTTCAAATGAAATCAAAATACTAACAATGAAAGATTTAGTAAAAGTAGTGGACTAGGATGCAGGTGTCACTATGTATTACATACAGTATTTTAAACAAGCAAGCAAGACAAAACAATATACAAATTAATCAATTTAATTGTTGGAAAATGAAGAATTCACTTGGTATCTAATTGCATTCTTATACATATCTACGTAAGATCAAGTTTAAGAAATACAATTCTGTATCAGGTCGATAAAGTGATACAACTTAAAACTCCTTTATGTCTCTCTCTTTCACTACAGCATAGTTGGCCCCTCCATCTCCCCATTAGCCACATGCTGGTCAAATTATTGCTGCCATAATGTGCTGTACTTGCCAGAGGAATTATGCTGAAGCTGAATCAGGCTAACTATTGAAGAGCTGTAAAAAAAGGGGGATCTAACATAATGTAAAGTAGAAGCCCAACAGGCAACTTTTAGAGAAGGGAAGCGAACTCCAGACTGGAGCATTACCAGCTTATTACTTCAAAAGAAAGTTTCATATTCATCACATTATTTCCCATGTTCCAGCAGAGAATGCTTCCCAATGCTTTACACCTACCTTTGGTAAGAAAAGTAGCAGAAGAAACTTTGTAGTGCTTTTCATCTTTTTCTGGACTTGACAAAAGCCCAGCTACATTCTGGGAAATTGACTGAAATCCACAGATGTTGTCTGTCATTTTTGTCCCTGGTTTTATTACCATCATGTTTAGTTGTGAACAGTTAGTAAAGTGTTTGCATTTCAGCACACTAGAAGGCACAGCAGAGAAAGTGCCAGGAGGGCATGGTTTGCACCTGATGTCGTCAGTTTCAGTTCCTTTTTTCCTTAAACCCCATCCAATGGGGCATACTTTATAGGGGATACAAGTGTCTCCATGTAAAAATTTACCAGGTGGGCAGGAGCATTCACGGTCAGTCCGAGCAGTGCAAGGTGTCTTCTCAATCATTGACTGCTCACAGGGCTTTCTACATGAATGGCATTCTTCTATACCATTTTCGTGCTTTGTGAAGGTCCCATTAGCACAAGAGCTGCATTCTCTTAAGGTCATCATGGTACAGTGTTTAGATACATAAGTTCCTGCAGGACACTTGTGGCAAGTCAGATGTGTGTTAGTGGCACGATCATGATGGGCGTATGTACTTATGGTGTTCTGTTCAGATGACAACTCAGACTGAGCATCCATAGCACCCAGGAACATAAATCCCTGAAACACATACACAAATGCAAGTCAGATAACATCTTGCAAGGCAAACTACAGTAAATAATTACAAATTACAGCTTTATTGACTTACTTAGTAAGTATAATCCAAATACATACTCAAATCTGTGGTTTCATAGAAACTATTTGCCCTCTTATGGACACTTATTTATTGGATTCTTGGAAGTCTTTTTGCCTTTCTCTTGATCTCAGCAAGTGAATTAAAATATGGGTTTCAGATTGAATTTCAGTGGTGAAATCTGACACATATATTCACATTTATTCACATTCACAAAACATATTATAATAGTTTACAGATTCATTAGTTTCCAGATATATACATACAGATATAGACATAAATTTTCAATGACAGAACCTTCAACCCTTCTCACAAAGCAGGATGATATAGGAAGGGACATTTCTTAAGAATCCATGTTTCAAAATGGGCAATCTTGGAGGAGATTCTGAACATAACTTGCAGCTCAGATAGCTCATCTCCACTTGACACCTTTACAAAGCTACCACCCACTATTGACAACAGAAGGGTACACTTCAGTAAAAACAAGAAGGCTTGATGTAGAGAGGATGACCAATATATTTCTCTTTTTAAGACCTCAACGCACCTTTTTGATTTTTTGACAAAGGAATTGCAATAGAAGATTATGATTGACATGAGGGATGGATTAATTTAGCTCTGCCTTGTTTTCAAATCGACTTGATCAGTATTCAAATGCTTTTTCTCATCCTATACAGAAAGAGCCAATTCCAACTGCCCCTTGTTTTTGCAACAGTAAGATCTGCTAGCATCCAGTTGTTGTTGTTTTTCTGACTGTATGAGAACTACTTCTCATAATATCAACCAATCTGCTGTTTAATAGAATCCTTTCTAATCCCAAATATCAGGTCCACCCAAAAACTCTGGCAGAGCTACAAACTTTGTAAGAGAGCAGATGTTTGATCACAACCTACTTATGGGCGCTTCTATTACCTCCTCAGATCATTTCTTCTATTCCCAGTGAAATATTCCTACTGGTTGGTTTGCCAGAAATTGACATGTTCAAAATTGCAAACTATGCATTTCCCTCAACTTGTAGGGAGCTTCTCTTCTTTCTTTTCTTCTCTTGAAGGAGCAAACATCACATGCACACAATAGTTTTATTGGTTTTATCAAGAATCTTAAGGTTGGGGGTAATATCAGTCAATATTGATCAATCAGTACAAAATGAATGCCTCTTTACTGGGTAACATATAGGAAGAACAACAGCAAAAAAACTACTGGATTTACATACACATACACATCATTTAGCAACCATAGCTGGCATCCTCAATTCAATCATTAAGCAAAGCAATTGCTAAGTCCACAACTGTGCTTAGGATCTTATTTCAGTTTTCCTTTGCTTTGCGAACCTGCAAAGGTCATAAATGGGAGGATTAGTCTCAAAGTTACTGTTTCATTACCATTGCAACTATAAATGGTCACTGTCTGAGGCAGTTGCTAAATGAGGACACTCTGCATTGTGTTAAGCATGATATATAAATATTGACATATTGTGGTTTATTTCTTTTAATAATTACGATTGACTGTTGGCTTATACATTGTAAGTAAGGATGAGCATGATGTGTGAACAGCCAGCAAATTCTGGTTATTCTTGATTTCCTCTCTACCCTACTTAACTTTCTAATCAATCTACAGAAACTCAAGACAAACAACTGGTTAAGACAAAGGAAAAACAAAGCAGGAATTATACAATCAGGCAATCATTAATCTGTGTATCTGTGGGACTCTGGCATGTTCATCAAAGCATAATTAAGACAATGGCTTAGCATACAATGGCAATATCTGCACACTATGCAATGCCAAAATCTGTGTTAACAAAAATCTGTTGAGCAAATCAGTTTATCATGATTCAGGCATATCAAGTTATGATTTATAATCAACAAATAACTTCACATTGCCTTTGTTGGCAAAATTAAGTTTCTTTCATGGAATGAATTTGCACCTCAAGTTAAAATAAATCATAATTTGAGTGAATTGTAAAGCATGAACCAAGCCAATCAACTCCTCACTATAAGAACAAGGACCGTGATTGGCTATCACAAGGTAACAAGATTCCTAAAAATCCATGCCATCATTGACAATATAAAAAGATAGAGCCATTACACATATAAAATAAACAAACAATGGGTAATAACTTAATTTTAATAGAATAATTTTTTACATTATGCTCAGCAGTTAGTGAGTAACATGCAAAAGACTGAAGGTGCCAATATTTTCCAACTGTTAATTTCTTAACATTTAAAATTTTTGACACTTGAAATTGTCTTGAAAAATAAGCTTTAAAATCAGTGAACACCTATCAATGTTTCTTAAGTTTTAAGGAAGCTTAATATTTGCTAATACTAGTTGGACTGTTTAGGTATGACTCAAAGGACTGAATGCTCCTTACCTTTCAATGCTTAGATTTATTTTTAAGAAAGCACTGGAAATAGCTCAAAATAAGCTACTTTATTAACAAAAAAGTAATGTATCAGTGACAAGTTATTAAATCAAGAGGGTAAAAACATTAAAGACAAAAGAGAGGGAAAAGCTAGCTGGGTAGATTAGTTGCTAACCAATAACTAGGTCAACATTTAATGCATAGGAATAAAAATTAAGGGCAGCTGGCACTCTTTAATACTGGGGCAGTAGATTAATTCAGTGGCAGTCTGAGAAGTTCAAATCTGAATGAAACTATTAGCCTTGTGTTAGTATAAAAAACATATATGATATATTATATTCAGAGGTGATAGTACAACATTCTTGTGTTTAAGACTGAGGCAACAATACTTGTAGGGCATTTCAATTCACAGCGACCAGCTGATTGTACTGAGTACCAGGTCTGGTCTCTTCGAATATTTAACACTCTCTTAACTAGTTCATCCACTTACTGGGAAGGGAGGAATATACCTTCTATTGAAAATATCAGTGGTTTATGCTGTTTAATATTATATATTCATAAAATGTATAATAGCAACAGAAATGTATAATAGCAACAGAAATTATAGTACTGTTTTTCTTAAAACTTATTTTTGTTGTTTATTTATTCCCTTGGGGTTGTCTTGTTATGTTATGATATGAAATGGCTATGTCATCCAAATTTTATAAAAAAGAAAGAAAGAAAGAAAGAAAGA
>AZIM01001163.1:125396-136462 GCA_000516915.1 Ophiophagus hannah
TGCTGCTGCTGCTGCCGCCACCAGCACGGAGCGAGACTGACTCCTCCTGCCCGAGACGCGCCGTGCAAGTGCCGATGGGGAGCTGCCGAGTCCGGCCTGAGCTTGGCGGCTGCTAGAGCGTGAGGCCCGGGAGGCTGAGGAAGGACCGGCNGGCTTGCAGCCCAGCCGGGCTCGCACAGCATGGGTAAGGCGGGAGAGGAGGGAGCCTTCGCCCCATTAACTCCGATGGAATGACCTTTCCTTCCTGGCTTTTGGGACGGGGGCCGCCCTAGAAGTCCGCCTCGTTTCTTCCTGGAAGCGGAGAACAAACGCCCCGCAAGACGGTCCGTCCCTCCGACCCTCCACCTCCTCAGCCCTCACTCCGGACTGGCGGAGGGTTGGGGGGGGCGGCACAGGAAGCCCTCCCGGCGCTTCGTAATATGTTAAGCTGGTCTCTTCCCCCCCCTCCCCCCGTCGGGCATTCTTGGCTGGTTTCACTCTCTTCCCAAATAGGATGGGGAAAGTGGCTTTTTTTGCGGTTCACCCCTCCTCCGGCATCAAAGGTTGCGATAACGCTGGCGGAGTCGCATATTTTCTCATCTTGGAAGACTCCAGAGTATCCAATTAGTCATAATTACGCGAACAGGTAGGATACGGGGCAGGAAGTTTGAATGGGTTTCCTCCCAAATTAAGGCTAGAAAACTGTAGTTGACTTCCTGGTTCTTCTAAACTTTTCCCTATATTTGGAAAGTATGTAGGAACTTCGATATCCTACTGACTGCTATTGATTTTATTTACGTTGGAAAGTGATGGGAAAGGAAACTCTCATTTATTCAGGTGAGCGCGCTTTTTAATATTACGGCCTGGTTTTTGTTTCAGGTGGAAGCATGTTTGGACTAGTGAAAAATCTGTTACTGTTTTGCAAGGCACTACGATTGAGAGTCTAGATTTTTGTTGGATTGCAGTTGAGACATTATGTACATTTGCCTTCTGTCCTACGCAGATCAGTGTTATGATAGGTTGTATGGCTGAGTATATTAAAAGACTGATATGCTTTTATGTATTGGAGTTTTTTGCATTTTTGTAATCTAATTTATTCAGTGTGACTGTTCCTGAGTATATGGTGTGTTGACTGTGGAAATAAATAAATCAATTGCCAGAAATACAACACCTCCCCTCTTCATATTGAGGAATGTATACTGTGTAAGTTGCTAAGTAATGCACGCATTTCAAGGTTGATAAAAACAAAAAGTATACACAATTGAAACAATATTAGATCTCTGGAAAGATCTGCAATGGACCAGATGGATTTGTCACTTTATTTTTATTTGTGGGAAATAAAATTCTATGTAGATATTTTTTCTGATGAAGAATGAAAGACTCATTTAAAGGAGAATCTGGGTGTTTTTTTAAAAAACAAAGTACTTGATTTATTGCTACATAACAAAAACCGACAGTGCTATAATTGGAGGAAGTGGTAGTGCTGCTAAAACCTAAATCCTGTTTTCATTATTAATTAGCAATTGCTTCAGGTCTACTTTAATAGTTGTTTTCTCAGGAAAAATTATGTAATGTTGCTTGATAATATTTCCTGAAGGATTTTTTATTCCCAGTTAAGAATGACGTGGTTGCCTATGGACTTTACTTTAAACATGACTGTTTATAATTTGGTATTGGTGAAGCAAAACCTAAATTTTTTATGATAAATGCTATAGATATTTTTTATTGCAACAGTAGTAGTATTAAATGCATAAATGTTTTGTAGTTACCTGTTGTTTTTGAAGGGTTTTTTTCTTTGCAAAAACAAAAGTTTCAATCCAAAAGTATTCATATGTAGAGCTGTGTTACAATCCATTTATGGCTTAAGATACCTGGTTCAGACTAGTCAAATCCTCAACCATGATGATTCTTGTATAATCCCTGTATAATTCAATGGAGTTGAATATATACAGTATGCTTCCATACATGGAAAGGAAAACATTCTCTAAATACTGTATATACTGATGGGGAAGTGCTTTCAAAATGCATTTAAGCTTATTTGTCTGGTCTCAAAATTAACTTATCCTGCCTTATTTGAAATTGAGCAACATCTGGCTCTTACACTTTCTTCAGTATCTTAAACATGATCATTATTTTGATTGAACACAAAATGAAAAACACTATTCATTTTACCTAGAATATGATATCTTGAAAGCCCTCCTGCTTACTCTTAGTAGCATGAATTGATACATTTGATAAGAAAGATATCAGTACACTTAAATATAAAAGTTGAGGGAACAACAAGGCAAATCCCTTGGTGGCAAAGACTAGAATAGATGGTTTGGGATAGCCTAACCCTAACCCTAACCTATTTTTCTTTCAAGTATTATGTACGGTATATATATTATTATTGATTTTAAGGAAGGAAGGTGTGTTTACAGCTGTAAAGTTGCTCTATGTCACAGATTTTATCCAAAGCCACTCCTAGAAAATTAACCCTAGTAAAATGCATGTATACTATTTTCATGAATTTTAACTGGAACCTTTCAGATGGCCATTCAACTCACCCAATGCTAGAATCCCTTTGCCTTACCTTAATGCTCATCAAATAATGATAAATTCCATTCTACTGAATTCAACCCACTACTTAAGCCTGTCTAAATCTTTCTCTCTTCTCCCAGTTTTGTGTTTAGAAGTAGTTTAAAAGCACATTATTTTTTTTAGAGTTTTTAGTATGTTGGGCTTTTTAATGCACTGATATTAATTTAAATCTCTAAATCTATGCTAAGTAATAATGCTGAATTTTACTTTTTATAATTCTTTGAAATTTGATAAATGGGTTTCTGTTGGAAAGTTTCAGTTACAAAGGAAATTTGTTTCCCATTGTCCCAAATGGTTTTGCCCATGAGTCAAAAGGATGGAGGTCTCAAAACATTCTCTTCCAGAAGCTTTTGGGCCTTTCACACTCTAGTCAACCCCCTTCATTGTGATAGCAACTAGTGATTTTCTGAAGAAAAAGTTTCTCTCCTTTATTTACTTGGATGTCCTCCAGATTCCTGGAAATTCAGAACTTTAATTAAAGAACATGGGGAACAATAGTAGTCCTATGCTTTTCATATTTTAAAGGGATCAAACCTTGTTTTATTTCTGTCAGAAGGAGGGACTTGAGTATTTTACTATTGTAAATGACCTAATATTTCCCCTGTGGGAATGTGGCAGTCCTGTCACGAGAGTCTGGCTAGCATGTGTTACAGTGATAATGAAATAGAATTTTTGAAATTTAGAACCTAAGGAGACAAAACACTAGGTTTGCAAAATAGGTTAATTTCCTGTGGAAATATGTCAAAAGGAGTGTCTGAACATTAGGTATCCAGGAGAATGTTCAAGAACTGTGGTATCACCAGTGTTTAGACTTGTTTCTTGCTATCTTCACATAGAATATCAGAATGGTTTTCTGATCTCAAAAATATCAACAAGTGCACATAGGCATCAGCTTAATAGGACATTATAGGCAGTCCCAATTCAGTGTAGGCCACAGATAGGCTAACTACAGTTCCTGAACTATCTTTACAATTAGTTTCATGTATCAAAATTAGCATTGGACAATTCCAGTGCTCAAATCTGAATAATCAGCAGGAGTTCTGGAAATTTTTTTAATCTAGCAAGTTCTGCAGCCATGTTGGCCATGTTTATACAGTGTTGTAAAGTTCTGGTGGTAGAAAATTGTTTACATTTTAATGATTTTTTTGTCCCTAATCTTTCAGGTTTTCATGGAACATTAATATTCCATAAAACACAGTTTTAAAAAATGTATAGAGCCATGCCAGTTTCAGATTTCAGAGATGCTTATATTGGAGAACATCAGTCACCCATTTAATATTCATTGGCAGTGAAACTTAATATTATTATATCCAAATACAAACTTAATATTATTATATCCAAATACAGCACAGAACAATGCAATTAAAAAAAAGTTCACCTAGTAAGAAGGGGGAAGTGTACAAAACCAATCACAATTATAGCCAAGATTCCCATAATAGATACTAACATCCAGAATAATAAAAAGTCTGTACTAGTGGGAATATAAAATCCATATTGCTGCTGTGCAGTTATTTTCCTTCTCCATCTGGGCAATATTTGGTGTTTGGCCTGAGTGGGATCCAGTTTCCACTGCCAGGATCAAGAGGGTGAACAGCTCAGAAACAGCACAAGAATCAGAAGTAGAGTATTTGGCCAATAATCAGATGTCAGGATTTTTCCTATAGTCTAGGCTTGTTGTAATCTTGTCATAAACTTCCCTGCCATCTTATAATTCAGAGGAAAGTTTTAAAAACTTCTTTTTAAAAAACCTTTCTGCCCTATATACATTCATTTCCTGCTTTTCCTGTTTCTGCGCATGCTTTTTTCTACTACTCTCCCCTGTTTCTTTATCGGGGTAGTGCTTTCTTTTTAAGCTACTGAGTTAAGCATTCAGTGATGTGGTGTCTTCATCAGGAAATACAAAATAGAATAATATAATTAGTAATTGTGGAAATAAGAATAGAATAGTGAATGCCAGAAACTACATTTGATATTTATTTAGTTTCTGAAGTTTCTAGAGAGTTAATACAAAACAAGATCTTTGGGCAGATTGATAATTGCCTTTGCAGTAATATTAACTGGTTTCCAAGAAATACATTAGCATATACTTAATAACTGTATTTTGTGGGAAGAAAATTAGTATAAAAATGAATGGGTTCATTGATTTTAGTTGGAGAACAGAAGAAAGGGGAAAGTGTGAGTTGGATTTGGCCATATTTAGTCTTAATCAGGCTTATCCAGGAAATATCAAAATGGGAAATGATTGACTTGAAACCAGAACCTTCCTTAGCTTTTTAGAAAATCAGGAAAGAAGAGTACTATTTCTGTTCCTACTCTTCTCAAATGCTTAGATTTTGGTTATATAGAGAAATAAAATTTCCATAAATTGGATGTAAATAACGTTCTGGACAATATGCTTCTGAAAATATTAATATGGGCTGTGTTGTCTTAGTCCTTGATACTTTCAAACAAATCAACAGAATGTTAGGTTTAAATTGTCTAGGAATTACTACCACAATTATTCCTGTCTCTTTTTGTGATGTAGTATAAAATAGATGGCAGTTTTGTTCAGGTATGGAGGTAGGTTTATTTTAGGACAACTGTTGGATTATGATACTATTTCCTGTGCTAATGAAAAAGTATCTTTTGTTGCAACCCAATGATAATACTCTACTGTATTTTAACATTGTACTGTAATATTTCAGTTTGGAACAATGACATTTTCAACAGAGGTGGTATTCAGCAGGTATCCTTCCCCTGCCATGCCCACCAAGCCACGCCCACAAAACTGTTAGTAAAAAAATTTGAATCCCACCAACTGTTTTTCAACTTTAGAGTCATCTAATTTATTAGAAGTGATCACTTCTTGATATAAAAAAGAGATTTTATATTTGTTTTTTTTAATTTATTGTTGTATGTTGCCCAAAATGGTTTTCTGACTGACTGACCGACAGACAGACAATGTACATTAAATTGATAAATTTGATAAGCAAATTTTAAAGAACAGAATAGAATAGGGAACAGGAAATGCCATTTATTTTACATAGTATGAAACTCTTAATTTAACAAATTGTCTGAAGAAAAATTTAAGCAAATCTTATTCAAATAAAATAATTTTAAGTTTATTGTGTCATATTTATATAAAAGAGGAATGAATAAATCATGTCTTTGGAGATGCAGTGACAATAATGCTTTATTAAAACATAATTTTTGCTTTGTTTTAAGGATATACGTATATGCACAATAATATATGATAGTGACAAGATTAAATACGTACCAATGTCCAGAGGTTTTTTTTACCTGTGTATCTATTACATGGAAATTAATGACTATGTTCACTTCTTATTGTTAAGAAACTAGTCCTTCAAAATAGAAAATGTATGGCTTCAATTATTGAATAAATAGAATATAACATGTTACTTGCCATTTATGTTACTGCAAGGGTCAGCATATAAAATCCTGGACAGTATCCATAGCATTCCAACATTAAATATATGAACATTAACTTTTTTAATGGCAAAATCGTAGATGTCTGTAGTTTCATATATAAGGATGAAAAAATAGAATATTTTCATACTCTTACACAAGATCTCATGTTATTTCAGACATTTTATTATTTCTTTGGATACCTAAGAGGAGTGATGTATTATATGATGCACTGAAATCCTGCTAGATTCTATGGTTTGAAGCATTGCCTGTACATTTTCAAGCTCAACTTTGCCTCCCCAAGGAGTAGAATATTATACTTGTCACATAAATTTTATACCCAAACCAAATAAATCACATACAGTATTGTCTTCAGTCAACTGATTTGACCATTGTTTCAAACTATAAACTATATATCCTTTTTCAATATACTGCTAGATCTTATATATTACTAAATGTAGTCATCTCTTTATTTATTATAAGTATTGATGTTTTTGTACAGTGATAAATCTTAAAAATGAAAAGTTCGAACTCTGTGTGTGTTGTTGATTTTTGAATTACTAGTTTACTCCAGGAAAACTAAGTACAGTGTTTTGTACTGGATGTAGCAAAAGTCATTTCCTCGTCCTCCTAGTATTGATAATTGGATTCATGTCTTAATTCTTTTTCTGGACAAATCTGACATGCTATATTGTAGGCAAGGTCTTGAAAAAATGGTGATAATAATGAATGCTGTTGTCAGTCTAAGTAGGACCAGTCTCCCTGGTCAAACAGCCCGATGGCAGTCCCAAATCCGATTCAAGATAGCCAAATTGTGTTGTTGTCTGTCTGGGTGGTATAAAAGTTAATGTGTTGGAAGTAGCAGAGAGTCTGGAATCATTTTGGGAATAGTAGGTAAGCACATTCCAACCAGAAGCGTTACTTGGCTATCTTAGGATGCATATTTCAAGCTATTAATAATTTCAACAAGCAAATTATATACTTCAATTCATGTTGTGGAAATTTACTAGCTGATTCACAATTAAATAAACATTTCAGCGTTGAGATATACATTAAAAGTATAAAAGACTCACATATTATCTACAGGGCAGTTCACATAGGGAACAGTGGAAATTGCTTCTGAGTAAATACAAATAGTATGCATTGCAGTATTAACAGTAATTTTGGAATAGGCTGGAGTGGAGATTCGAAAAGAGACCTACAGATTGTCAGGCACTTTGTCAAGCAAGTTTCTTGGGCAATATTATATAATCTCAAAGGTGGCACTAACTCTGTGACAGAAATACCTTCACACTGTTGTATTACTGCCAGTGAGTAAATAATCCCTTCAATTAACGTAAGTGGGAGGAAATTCCATGATCAAACTTTTTTGTACAATTTTCTCTCTTTCAAGGATCATGGATTTGTTCTAGATCTTGGTTTTAAATGATTATTAAACATTATCACTTCACATCTGTACCCATGCTGCTGCTTCCTACCCATGATTTCCAGACTTTGACTTAATCTAGATTATTCCAATGGCATAATTTTATGAATACTTCAAATTCAGTGTAATGGGACTTCAGCTCTGTAGATGGCTTTTCTGCTAGATGATTCAAGTAGAGTTTTATTTTTGACAACATTTTACAAAATAGTATAATATAGTGCATATTAATTAAGAACACTTTAATACCAGTATTATTAAGATGCTTGATTGTACTTATGCCTATAACATGTTGACTATTATAGCATTAGTGTTTGTATTACCATTCAAGTTTTAGCAATAAACTTCGGTTGCTTTTTTAAAATTGTGTTTCTGTCCTTTAATTATGAAAAATCCATATTTATATAAAATTCCTGGAAGCTTCCTTTTTTAAAAAAACGTTGCTTATTACTTGAACAGGAAACAGTAGCCTACACAGTAAATGTTTGTGACCTTTTGTGTGGTAGAAAAATGGCAGATGCTCAAAGACAACTAAAATTAACTCTTGATTATTGACTTCCGTAGGCAGAATAGTTTTAAGGCTATGATTTGAAACAGAAGTACCTGCCGATGATAACTTTTGTTTTACTGCTGTACGAAGTTTATCTATAGAATTCAGTAGTGAAGTCTCATGTATATATGATAGAGTTAAAGCTTGCTTTCTTCTTGGCCTTTCTCTATAAGCACAGTGTTGGGCTCTAAACTTGCACAGGGAAATATTTCGAAACAGTTTCCTACTGGCAAAAGTTATGTCAATAAGCCCACACTAGTGCTGTGGCTTTTTCATTTCCTAAGAAATTATATCCAATAATTTAAAAAATACAGTTTCTGTGCACTGATAGATTTTGAGCACAGTAAAAAAGCAGTACTAGAAACATGGGGATCCAGGGGCTAGAGTAGATAACTAGATAACTTTAGGATCATTTGGAGGTGTTACAGCACAGGAGTTAACACTAAAAGATATTTTGTGTTGTGATATTCAGTACCAGTATCGTCTAAAGGAAGTAGTCATAGCATGTCTTCCAGAACCTTTGCAACATTCAGTATATGTCTTTTAAAATAATTTGGCAAATTCCTTCTAGATATATTTTAATGCAGTGAAAGCTATTACAATAGTACACCTTTTTCTCAGTGTTTCAGTTTAAAAAAAAGTTTCCCAGCACAGTTCATAAAGTTTAGAAATAAGAAGGCTTTGCCTATGAAGGAGAAGAAGAGATCAGTTTTGTACAATAATTTACACTTAACAGATTTCCATAAAGGTAAGAATGTGCACAAATTATTAAGAACTAATGCTTCCCTCTCCCCCCTCTCCTTGCATGACTTCTTCAATAGCAGATAGTGAGTGGAGAGAGGCTTGACTTTTCAAGTACTTGTTAATACAATGGGAAGGATTTTAGCAGGGACAGCAAGTTTTTCAAACAGGTGACTTTGATAATTTTGAATGGGAGAAATAACCTAAAATACTTTGTCTAAAATACTGGTGTTTTTAAAAAATATTATTTTAGACAAAGAACTAATTTGGCTGAAATCTTACAAGAATTCACATAACAGAAACACTGGCAAAATTTTGCCATTTAAAAATCTGTTTTCAAAAACTAGGTCAATGTGTACTACTGCCATCTAGTGATATTTCTAGTGAATGTTTATGGCTGTGGAAATAGACATAAACTTGCTCATAGAATTTGTAAATCTAGCTAATATTGGTTTGTTGATAAACTTGAAACAATTGAAATATAGTCATTGTTAGGGATGCCCAACTCAAAAGAGAACATTTGGACTTTTTCCATTGAAAAAATAATTTTGGAAAGAAAGTGGAGAGAAAATATACAAATGTACAAAGTCAAGATCTGCCTTTTATTTCTTTTTCTTGGGAGTGTACTTCTAAAGTTATCTTACAGTATTCATTCTTTTGTAAAGTGATTGGTTTGGTTTCCTGTAACTTCCATTGGTTTGAACTTGAGTTATTCTGTTATAAATGTAATTAATATGCTCAAAGAAGCTTTAATGAGCTATCACTTCATTCATTCTTCATATCAGGAGGGCCTGCCTACACTGTAAACATCATGGTGATTGGTGTTTTTCACTCAAAGATAACAAGATTAGGTGCTCCTTAATACAAGTGTTTTCTGATGAAGCACCTTAGAAAAGTGTGATGACCCAGGGCAAGGCACAGAGGCAACACAGTCAGCTGATAGTTCAAATTGCCCCTTTATTGCTCCAACTTTCCCCCAAACGCTCCCATGTTGATGGCAAGTCCTTGAGCAAAGTGATCACACACACACATACACACATACACATACACACAACCCCCCCCCCCCCTCCAGCAGCCTCTGGCTGTAAGTAGTCCAGTGAGCACAATGACTATAAAGTAAGGAATCCAGCATGGCAAGGGATAAGTCAATGAGTCCAGGAAGCAAAGGAACAAAGCAATGGTTTTGGGAATTAAAGGAACAAGGCAATTAATCCAGGAAGCAAGAAGTAAAACAAAGAAGTCCAGGAAATTCCAAATGTCGGCAACACACACGACACTCCATGAATTCAGCGTTTGTTCTCAACCAATGTCCATCCCCGCATCTTCTTAAAGCTCAGCCCCCAGGTGTGCCTTGTGAAGAGGTGCTGGGTGCTCTCCTCCCGAGTCGTTGGGTCAGCCTGCGTTGCTCCCGCCTTCGCTCCATCTTCGTGCTCGGGGATCAGGAGGGGGTGATCCTTGCTCATTGCCTGAACTTGTCGTTCCTCATGTTCACTGCTTGCCATCTCTTGGTCATCCTGCCCCTGTTCCTCTCTGCCTACAAGCCGTCCCAATCCTGAAAGGCCCTGGCCTGACTCGGCCTGCTTTTCCTCACATTCCTATGAAGCCAACAAAGATGCCCCTTCGATCTCTGTCAGTTCTACCTCAGGCTTGTCTTTCTTCACAGATTCAGGCTCCGATAGGGGCATGACAGAAATGTGTGTTGGGTTTTGGCATGGCTATCTTGATAAATAAATGCTTAAAAGAAGAAAACAAGCCAATATTTACTTTTAAATATATACCTATCCCAGGGCAGTAACTATATTGAATTCAACTGTATAGTGCAATATTAATGTAATATCGGGGTTTTCAATTCAATTGCATAGAATGTGAATGTATGTTTTTGTTTTAGTTTTTTATGGTTTTCTTATGTATAACGTACACTTGAAGATGGCATTTAATTTCATTGCAGAAGGTGCAATGACAATAAAGTACTACTACTCAATCTCTTACATTTATACCCGAGTCCAAGAAAACAAAACTATATTCATTTCTTTGCCTTAAACTTAATATTTAACATGTTAATTTTAACATATCAGTGTTAATTTTAATAATGTAAAATGTTCATTTTGAATTGAAATATTAACTTTTTTCACCTTTCTTTTTATTTCCATAATGAACTCTTCTAAGATGTTTCTATTTTAGCTAACAAAATAGAGTAGTCTATAAGAGTTTCAACCTCCAGTTTTGTTTATTTTTCAATCCTGCGAATGTTATATTTGCTCTAAAATTTACAGATAGAATATAATATAATAGAATTCTTTATTGGCCAAGTATGACTGGACACATAGGGAATTTGTCTTGGTGCAAATGCTCTCAGTATGCATAAAAGAAAAGATACATTCGTCAAGA
>AZIM01001163.1:158810-175003 GCA_000516915.1 Ophiophagus hannah
GAGGTTTTATTTGTAATTTTGTTGTGGTTTTTAGATACTTGTTTGGGTTCTTTTTTAATATCTTTTATTAATTTTAATTCTTGTATTCGGTGTTTTTATCGTTGTGAGCCGCCCTGTGTCCTTCGGGAGATAGGGCGGCATACAAATCCAAACAAATAAATTAAATAAATAAATAAATAATTTTATCAGTGATTTTATGCATGAGTAAAATCCATGTACATAAACATTCAAGATCCCATTCAGTTTAATAGACATTCCACTTTAAATGTCACCTGCACTCCCCTTTAATTACTTCTTATGAAATTTAGACATTTGTATTCAAGCAACAACCATTGGAATGTGCTCAGTGTTCACAATTTTTCTTTCTTCCTTTAAGCTAAAGAATACTGCAAAACCTTGTTTGCCTATGAAGGTACCAATGAGGATGAACTTAATTTTAAAGAAGGTGATGTTATCCAAATAATAAGTAAGGTAAGTTACAATGGTCTAAAGGAGAAAGCCTCAGAAATGAAAGTAGCTTAATTTTACCAAAATTGGATCACTAATAAAGGAAAATTAAGTCCTGAGTATTAATTGGCTCCAATTTCCAAGTTACAGCTTCAGGTCAAAATTGCATCAAAATAGTTCAAAATTACAAGGCTCCATAACTTTTCTGCAAAATGTGGTATAGCAATGAGAATGGTGCCAAATTTATCATTATAAATTTGTCTTTTTATTGATACCAATAATATAGCTTTCTATTCATTTATTGGTTTTTCATGTAACAACATGCTTTTTGCATTAAAAACTGATAAACTCTAACATCAGATTAAATGACAAGGTTCCATCTTCATTCAGTATCTAAACTGTGCAGTTTGGCTTTTCTCTTGTGAACTGCAGTAGGATCATCCCTGGGGAGATTCCAGCAGTAATCAGCAAGCATGGATGGACTCCATTTCCCTCAGTATCCTTTCTCCATGCCTGCAATATCCTGTTGGAATCTCTCCCCATGCTCATCACACATGCCCCACAGTTCAAAGGGAAATAGTCTACATTCGAGTGTAAGGAGTGAATTGTCAGTGACAAGTTTACATCAAGTGCTTTATAGGACCTAAGCAAATTTTCCACGTGTTTTTCATTGCTGTTCTCAAAGTGAAGATAAATTTATATAGTTCCATGTTGTTTCATTGTTCTACTATACTTTGTCAAGAAGTTATGAGGCATCATGATCATTAGACACCTCCCTTCCTCGTAGGCAAATATACTCGCCTGTGTATAAATCTTTATTGTGAAATATCTTGAAAACTTTAGCCAACCAGCACCTTTATCATCTGTTTTCTAATTCATTTAATTAAAATATGTAAAATTAACACATTTTTATCTCGGAGATCGATAATTTCCCAAAATTTGTAGACCGGTGTTATTTATATTTAAATATCAGTCCTTGACATACAACCACAATTGGGTCCAAAATTTCTGTTGCAAGTCAAGGTAGTCATAAAAATGAGTCATGACATGATTGGACCCAATTTTATGACCATTTTTACCACAGTCATTAAGTGAATCCAGCTTCCCTAATGGATACTTTTTGCTGGGTTTTTTTGCCAGAAACTAGCTTAAGAAGGTTGCAAATCATGATCACATGACTGCATGATGTTGCAATTAGTCATAACAGATAACAGATAATCAGAGTTGGAAGGGACTTTATAGGTCATCTAGTCCAACCCCCTGCCCAAGCGGGAGACCCTNAAATGGCAGTCCAATCTCTTCTTGAAGATCCCAAGTTATGAAGCTTCCACAACTTCTGAGGGCAAGCTGTTCCATTGGTTGATTGTCCTCACTGTCAGAAAGTTTCTCCTTATTTCCTGGTTGAATCTCTCCTTGATCTGTTTCCATCCATTATTCCTTGTCTNCTAGACTAGCCATGCCCAGTTCCTGTAATTATTCTTCATATGTTTTAGTCTCCAGTCCNCTAATCATCCTGGTTGCTCTTTGTACTTTTCCTAGAATTTCTTAGCGAGCCTGTTGCTAAGTGCCAACTGTGATCACGTGACCATAGAAGTGGTGCAATGGTTATAATTTTGAGTACTGGTCATAAAGCACTTTTTCTGCACCCGGAGTCTATCTAGAGCACTGTAGCTTAGATATAATAATACCTATATCATTAAAAAGGGGCAAGGAAAACCCCAAGAATTAGTGACCAATTAGCCTTGTAAGATATTCCTGTTAAATTTTATGTCAAGACAGTATTAGACAAACTGGAAGACTGGGTAGAGACTAACAAGATTATAATAAACAAATAGATTTCAGGAAAGGTCAGAGCATGTTTGACGATTGTCAGGTTTTCTTTTTCTCTTGCTTCTAAAAACGAGAGCAGTACCACAAAGCATTTGAATGTAGCAGCTACTAATTTGACTGCATACTTTGACTCAATAGAAGTAGATTATTGATGAAATTGGATAATACTGGCATAGATAAGCATCTACTGTATTTGTAGCAGTAGTTCTTTTCAGTTATATTTATCAAAATGAAGGAGGTTTATGTAGATTGCTAACTGAAGCAATATCAACAAAATAAGGAGTATCAGAGAGTTAGAAGAAATCTCAAAGGTCATGTAGTCAAATCTCCTGCTCAGCATAGAACTGCTAAAACTATTTGAAGAGATGGCTATCCAGCCAGTATGAATACTCAATTGAACATACCATACCACTTTATGAGGTAATGGTACACATGCTATATAGCTACGTAAGTTTATATGCACATATAGATAGCCCCTGTTTAACAACTGTTCACAGTTATGACAACGATGAAAAAATACTAATGCTCACATTTATGAACTCTGCAGGTCTGTAAAACAAAAGAAAGCGCAGTCTCAATTAGTGAATGCTTTGCTTAATAGTGCTGTCCCTCCCAAATTGTGATTACTAAATGAGGACTGCCTGTGTTGTGTAAAATGAATATACATTTAGTAATTTTGTTTTAGGACACTGGGGAGGAAGGATGGTGGAGAGGCATTCTTAATGGTAAAGAAGGAGTTTTTCCAGACAACTTTGCAGTTCAGATTCATGAGTCTGATAAAGATTTCCCTGTAAGTACTTATTGCAGTTTTTTAAAAGTTTTAGCAGTTTTGTGTTTTATAGATTCATATATATGGTGTCCCAGGCTTTTTCCATAATTCAACATTCCATTTTCCTCATTTAATTTTTTTGGCCTTGCAATTGTTCTGTTAATATAGCATTGCCATTACAATGGAGCTCTTTGCAGAAATCTTATTTGGGTGACATAATGGTCCAGTCATTAGCATGTGGCCTAACCTTTCTCATAGGCTTGTTATGAAGAGCAATGAAGTGATCTTGGAAGATTGAGACAAACACTATTACTAACACTGTTCAGCATTTCAAGTTCAATGTTCAAAAATTGCTTCAGAATGTGCAGGGCCATGGATGCAACCTGTCTTCAACTTCTGAAAACAAATGCTCTTGATCTTAAATCATACTGCACTGCTTTGAGGTCATGTAGACAAATGCTGCATTTGCACTCCCATCACTCTGAAGCTTCTTTTGGAAATGTGAACCAAAATGATGCATACCTATAATAATGTTAGTACTTTCATTTTTGGCTCTGAAATATTTTAATATTTCAAATAAAGATCCTGCTTGGGTCCTTAAAAGCCTCAGCAAAATTAAACTTATAAAAATCTAAATTTTCTTCCTGGCATATTAGTAAGCCATAAGTTACTTTTGAACTACGTGTTTGAGTTATCAGAACATGTGGTGACTAGGGATTATGGAAATCTTTCTAAAGCATACAGAGCAATGTAGAGAATAAGTAAATGCAACTTACACTAGTGATGAGAAGTATTTGGGAAAGGTGCTACAATACATATTGTATACTTGGAATTCTATGAATGACTAATAAACTTACAGAATTGCAAATTTTGAGAGGTACCCCAGAGACAAGTGGTAGAGTAAGAATAAAGGAATAAATGAAAAATAATCAAATCAAAGAGACATTCAGGGTAATCTCATCCAGGATCTGGTATCAAGAATAATACTAATTAAGTGTTTATAAGCAATCTAAAGTTAGAGGTAAAATGGCGTTAATGATACCAAACTTCAAGGTAGTTAAAAAAATCACTAAGGGCAAAATGTTGTCTTCAAAATTCTTGATCTTTTAATAAGTCTAATTTGTTCAATTTCTTAACTGCATTTCTCCAGCAACTTGTAGACAAGGCCCAGGAAATGTTCTGAATGTTGTGTTACAAGGGCTTTTTTAAAAAATTCAAATGGGTTTCTAATTGTTATTGTAGATAGAATTCAGTGAACTTGAAAAAAGTGAATTCATTGTTCTTTTGTTCCTGAATAGCTACCAATTTTTTGGATTATCTTTGTATGTCAATTTCACCTTTTTCTGGAGAAGTGTAGATAACAATAGTCACCTGTACATTAACCTTACCTCTGTAGATACTCTCTTTTTTTCCAAATGAGTAGTAATAAAATTTCTGCTTATGGAGAATAAGAGATTTCTGAGAAAGAAGAGTCTCCTTTGGCAAGATGGATGGCATACAATTTTGATAGATAAACAAAATAGAGGAGAAAGAGAATTACTGGTAGTTGTTTATTCCTCCTGCCTTCTCTGCTTCCTCTTCCTTCTCAGCAATCATTTTCCTGATCATTTTCAAAAACTTTGGTCTGTCTAAGAAACTATTTGTAATCCTTGCACCAGTAATTTATAGACAGTACAATCGAGTTACCTGTTGCCTTCTGGATCTTAAGAAAATACTTGGCGTGAATATTAGTTATTATATTTTGTCCTCTTTGCAGAAGCCAAAGAAACCACCACCTCCTGCAAAAAGTCAAGGTATGTAAGATAGGGTTTTATTAGACCATAATTGCAAAAGAGAGTGTAGTTGATTGGAAATAATTAATATATTCTGAGTGAAAAAATTGTATCAATCAGAATGATTGTTTTTTAAGTTGTTGCCTATCAGATGAAATCCATTCATACCTAGAGTGTATTGAAACTTAGACAGTTCATTATTGAAAACGATGTGATTTCTTGTGAGCCATCACCTTCTGCTATACATACAGCTACTTTAGGTCTCAATTAGTGCAGTTAACAAAACCCATGAAATGGGATTTCACCAAAGTAATAGTTGCACGGAAAATAAGATAATTGGTTCCAATTCAACAGAAATCACCACTAAAAATTCTAAATATATTTTATATGTTTATTCATGAAACACTATATAACAGCAAAAGAGAGTAAGCCCATACCCAAAGTATACATGGTATCTCTTGTATTCTGCTGTAATTCTTCAAAATGAGCATTTTCTTTTCTGAGTTTTTCTCAAGTAGAAAACGTCCTCTTCTCTATTTTGTGCACACAAAGATTCAGATCTACAATCTCAGTGGTAACTGCTCATATGCTAGTCACAGCCTAGTATCATTTTATAAATCACAATCAAATTGTGCACTATTCAAACTCATATTAATTGTGACTTACCTATATAATAATTTATATATATGAATTCATGACTTCTATAAGTACAAATGAGATAATCCTGAACAAACTTCCTTGTGATAGTGTATAACTATTTTTTTCCTATAGTTAAAAATCTTTTTAATGATACATTCAATGATATAAATTTTAAAAGGCTAAACCATAAAACAATTCTTGTTCTTAAAGACTAAAATTCATGTGCTAGTCGGCACTTCTAATTGGATTTCTAGTTCTGCCACATATTTGATAGATGTACAATACATGCAGTAGTTTCTCTACTAAAGCAGTATGTTTTTTTAATCTGTAGGTTCTAAGGCTGATCTTCTGCCTGTGGAGAAGAAGTTTCCTTATCTCAGGAATGAAGAAAAGGGTAAGATCAGGTTTATCCCCTGATACTAAAAACATAAATGTTCAGGACTGTAGTTTTTTTAAAAAAGCAACTTTAGTATAAATTAAGCATATGAATGGTTAGAAAAGAGCTAAATAGGAAAACTCCATCATATAATACTTGCAATTTTAAAACTATATGTGTGTCCCTGAAATAGCAAGCACTAACTATAAATGCTGTTCAGCATTTTTAGACATATGTAGATTAAAAATAGTTTTTGTAAAGCAACCGAGAGTTGTATAAAATTTATTTTGTTGGCAGTAAAAAAAAATTAAACTCCATCCAAAATAGATTTTTTAGAGTTTTTCCTACCTTTATTATTTTTATAAATAACTTAATATGGTGAACATATCTCCTATTTTCCCCCACAACAACAACCCTATGGGTTGAGCTGAGGGAGAGACTGGCCCAAAGCCACCCAGCCAGCTTTCTTGCCAAAAGAAGGATTAGAACTCACAGTTTCCTGGTGCCTTAACCATTAGACCAGACTGGCTCTCATACATTTTAAAGAATATAAATTCATGATTTTCTGTAAAAAAACATTGCTAATAAATCCTGTGGCCAGGGAAAGTTAATATTAAATAAGTTTATGGATAATATGCTGGATTCCACTTGTATCCATTTAAAAACAGTTTGTTGCATATGTATGAACCTGAGTAAGTAAACTAAAGGAAGGAAGGAAGATTCCTTGGTCTTGATTCATCTATGTGCTGTTTTTGTCTTTGTCTTATTTGAAATTGCTTCCAGAATGCAAACTGGGGTATTTTTTCAGAGCCGCCTATGCCCATGGAAGAAACTTTCATAAATTATTTCTGCATTATTTTTATTGTTATATTATTCTCTCACTTGTTGCCAGATGAAAAACCAGTGTTGGATCAGAAGATATCTAAACCAGTGGCTCCTCAAGTACCACCCAAAAAACCTGTCCCTCCAAACAAGGCTAATAGCATATTAAAAGGTGGGGTGTTGCTTTCAAAATGGCCAGATAAAACAGTTTTGCAACCATCAGTTTCTAAGTAAGTATCTTATTTTGTGCATGAAATTCTTTGACATGCCATTTTTAAATTGCTGTGAGACAAAGTTTGAACATGATAAGAACTGCATATGTAACTATATTGCAAACTATTAATACATCCTTATTTACCTTTTATAATCCTTTTCTACCAAAGAATCGTTTTGAGATTGGGAGAGCATGCTGTAGGTTTTTACATTCACACTTGTTTCTGCCATCTCAGTTTGTTTTCTTTATTGTTATTTGCTCAGACCCGCAGATAGTGAAATATAATTTATCTACTTTATTTCCCAAAAGTACGTTGAAACCATAAATTGCTGAGTATGTAAATCATAAGTTGTAGTAACAGTTAGATAAAAGAGAACTGAAGGAGGAAACCTGCATGTAAGAAGTGCGTTTCTGCATATATCTCAGCCTCTAACTCACAATTTGAAGAACTGATTTCTTGAAGAAACTGGTGTCATTTTTGTAAAAGCATATATAAAGATTTTGTTACATGTTTTATTTTTCCTTAATTGCTGATAACATTATTTAACTTTCAAACATAGGATAAATGGGGAAATTGCATCCTGGAGGCCAAAGTCCGAAATTGAGCCAGCAGTGAAACCAAAGATAGACTCTGAACAGTTACCATTGAAATCAAAATTAGTAGAGGTAGACTCAGCTGCACTACGGAACTTGAAAGAAACAGGTAAATTTGAAAAGTATACATAATGAATCTCAATTTTCTGCTACACAGTATTAGATTAAAGCACAATAAAGAATAAACAACATATTCAGAAAGGAATACTAGTGGATTCTGTTGTAGAAAAGCTCTGTGGTAGAGGTTGGTAGCAGAGGACCTATAGGTAGAAGTGCATCTGAACTACTTCCCTTGATGACCTTCAGAATCCCTTCATACTTTTTTCTATACTTTTAGTGGGAAATTTAAAGAGGAAATTGTCTTGCAGCAAAGCAGACAGCTCTAGCATTATTCTATAATCATAAGAATACTTTTGAGCACCTCCTACGATCCCTTAGGCATTGTTAGAAAATAGAAATAATGGATGGTTGCATCACAGTACATTACTTGGATACATACTCACCCGCCTTGAAAAAGAGTGCCCTGAAGTTTGCCTTTTGATAAATTGATATCTTTTATCCACCATTGCTTCCACTCTCAATGGCAGATGTTTCTGACCTTTCAAAATTCCAGATGTTGTCCACCATCTCCATATGTGGACTTCATCTTGCTTATGGCATAATAAATACTCCGTTTTAAAAATACTGGAAGATTTTCCCTACCTCAGACTTTTGGAACTATTTAAAAATAGTTATTCAATTAGACTCTACAGGCTTCTGCAATTTGTTTGTTTCTTTGTTTATTAATTTATTTTGTAATTGTTCCAATACTTGGAAAGCTGAAATGAGGTGCCCTGTATACTATTGAGAATGCTTATGTCCATTAAAAGTTAACATTTCAAGTAGATAATGGGAAAAATAATGTTTTTGTATAATGCATTTTTTTTTAAAAAAGAGAATCCTTAAAATAAATGCTTTCACATTATAGAACTCATTCTGTTATTTTATTGTGCTTCAAAAGAAGGTCTCAAGCATCTATTTTGTTAAAGTTCAATGCATATAAAATTTAAAAAGGAATGATTTACAATATCTTATGCTTTTTAAAATAATTCACAGGTTTTGTATTACAGTTATTTGTGCTAATGTCAGAAGTGGTCTGCAGAAGTGAGCGGAATAAATTAGTATCTGATAAGCAAATTGAGGGTCCAATAGGAATAAACTGAATCATATTAGCCAAGCAAAATCAGAATACTGAAGCAAAGCACGAAGCTTCTTTCATAGTTACTAGGTTATTAGTTATTAGTTGGAGTTGGTATTTCCTTCAGAATCTTTATTTTCATTAGAGCACAAGGGCAATGTAGTAGTTAAGGTGCTGGACTAAGAGAAAGAAGGCCCAGTTTCTAGTTCTTCCTTAGGTGTGGAAGCTGACTGTGATTTTGGGCCAGGTGAGGATTTTGAGGATTTCATGTAGGGTTGAAATTGTGGGATATTTCTGACTATTGCAGTTCAAGTGTCTGTCAGTCTGATTGGGGATGTTTGTGTGAAAAGTTCACCTGAATCTCTCAGAGTGATCTAGGGAGATATAAGCAACAGATTTTGTCTCTATACATCTTTGGGTTCTAAAACTCTGTTTGTCTGGACAAGCTTAAAAAGGGTTTGTAGAGAATCATGAAAACAACTTCTTTCATCCCTTCATGAGACACAGGTTCCAGTAATTACAGGGCTATAAATCATCTATTATCTTAAAGAGATGCAGTACATAATCTATCTCGCTATATCTGTGCATTTATATTTCTAAGTATATTTTCTTTAAACAAGAAATTATTTTCTTTAAAAAGAAATCCCCTAATCTCCATGTACTCAGGGGTATAGGTTTTTTTGCTCAGTTTATAAACTGAAATTGATTTGCCTTTTTAACTTCCTTTCCCCTCTCCCTTCCCCCGTGTATTTATTTATACACACACACACACATTTTATCCTAGTAAAACAATTTTTCTACAAGACAACCCTATAAAACTGCTGTTTAGATTACTACAATATAATTTTAAAGGATTTGCTGCTATGTGTCTGCATTCTGTAGTGTCTATGGCACACATCATTTACTACTTTAGCAATAGTGCTGACAACTTTTGATTTGTACATATTTGCAGTATACTTATAATCTGATTTAATATTTGGAAAAATGAACAATTTTGGTATATATATTTTATATTTGGTATATTTATATATTATATGCATATATTAATCCAACTTGAATATGTACAAAGGTCTGAAGTTTTATGAGTGCAGTAGTGTAAATATTTATTAATTTTCCTACTAAATATTTCTGGTTTCTGACTTGCTCTACACCTGACTGGATTGCTCTCTTCTGCTCTGAACCCCAATAATGTCCTTTCCAACTGAGCTTAAGGCAAAATGTACAGCTAGTCCTCAACTTATAACATTTGATTTAGTGACTATTCAAAGTTATAGCAGCAGTGAAAAAATTGATTTATGACCATTTTTCACACTTATGACCATAGCAGCATCTCCAAAGTCACGTGATCAAAATTAAAATGCTTGGCAACCGACTTATATTTATGACAGTTGCAGCGTCCCGGGGTCACATGATCACCTTTTGTGACCTTTTGACAAGTAAAGTCAATGAAGAAACCTGGTTCACTTAACAACAACTAATTTAACAACTGCAGTGATTCACTTAATAACTGTGACAAGAAGGGGCAAAAATGGGGCAAAACTCACTTGACAAATGTCTTATGCTTAGCAACATAACTTTTGGGCTCAATTATGGTTGTAAGTCGAGAACTACCTGTAGATAGTAGTTCTACAGGCACTGGCACCTGCGGTGGGAGTGTTTTTTGGAGAGAGATTCCTCCTTCAGAGGAATAGAGCAACAGGCCTCATTCCCATACAACATCTACTGTATATATAACAAAATACTAGGCAACCCATGATCCATTGGGTCACTCTTCTTTCCACATATAATATAGGCTTGAACAGTTTCCCCTTCACCGCACAACCCTGAGGAGAGTTCTGGTGAAGCCTCCTTTTCCTCCTCCTTTTCCTCCAATCAATTGCCTGCCACTGCTGAGGGGAGGAGAAACCAAGGAAGTCACAGACCACAATGTCAACTGAACCCCTGCTCCCCATTCTGGTCTGTGCCCAAAGGGTCTCCTCCCTATAGGGGGGAAGGGGGCTCATCCATCAATGCCAGTGCCCCTCCCCAGCCAGTCCTACCTTATCAGCAGGCACATCAGTCCCTCCCTCGTCCTTTCTCTTTCCAGAATATAAGCTTGGGGAAATCTCCAGCCAGTCTTACCTTGTAGCAGGCATTCCAGAGTCATTCCCTTGTCCTTCCCTTTCTGGCACCGCTGTTAAGAGATTTCAGATTTGGCCTCACTTTTAACACAGCCAATAGCCATTCAGCCAATTGGGTACAGGAGCCAGAGGAACATGAGAAAGAGGGTGGGAATACAATCGTTCCCTGTGCCACACAACCTATGGGTTTCTGGGGAAGTATTGTTGGTATTGTGGCACTGAAGCGGCCACAATTTTCTCATATTTAATTCCCATAGGAGTCATAACTCTCAGCATTCTGTAAGTTAGCCCATGTCAGTTTCTTGGTTCAGTCATTGTTGCCATATACTTTCCAATTTTGTCCAATTAAAGGTTACAAAGTTACAAACAGACATGAGAATGTTAGTAATATACAGATATGGCATTTAAATACTTTAATCATTCTCAGGATAGAGGTATCAGTATCAGGCATCAATGATCATACTACAGATAAACCTTTAATAAAAGCTAAATCTGCTTTTATTAAAACTGTTATAAAATAGGTAAATAACTTTTGCCTATCTGGCAGGCATCGCGCTCCCTAATACATGACCCAAGGAATAATTTGGGTCATGCAATTGAATAGCTTTAAATAATGGATTGCCAAATGTCATTCAGTAGTTTCTTTCCTGCTATTTTCCCCATTGTATATTACAATATAGCTATTTCCTTTTCATTCTTAAACTGTTATATAATCTTGCTCCTAGTCTACAATATATCTTTGTAACTTTTGTAAACATTTTGTCGGTATTGTCAACATTTTAACTATTTTTAATCTCTACTAATTCAGTCTTCAAGGCATTCCAATTAATAAATTATAAACGAGGCAGAGTTATTATTAGAGTATTGTTGCATTCATTTTAGTTAAGTCCAACTTTTTAAAGTTGAGATAAATGTTACAAATACTCATACTTTAGTTCTTTATTTCTGTAAATTTTTGATGTTGTGTACATGCATGGACTCTGTTCAGCACTATGGGACAGGACTTCAGTTTGCATAGTGAAATTTCTATTTGTGGGGAATCAAGAATCCATATGCTAGCAGAAAAGCTTTGATGTGCTTTTAGAAGATGTATGTAATACTTTAATAAGTAGAAATAAAAAATCCCTGTCATCTACTTCTTTATTCAGAGATGGCTGAATTTCAATACTTCTAAAAAAGAGTGTCATGGATCCAGTCAGCTACTGTGGTTAGACATGCACCCAGAATCAGTTTGGCATATTTTAAAAAATAGCACAGATTCTTCCCCTGAATGAAATTGAATGGATGTTGCTAAAATAAAAATGTCCTGATTATGTGTTGAAGATAATGCTGCCATATTTTTCCTGCAAGATGCTTTTTTTTGTTCAAAATCTTTTCTAGATATTCGTCTCCTTGACTTTTCTTTCCAGATTTTGTTTCCTATCCTGTTTGCCATGTTTCCCTTCTTACGTGTCAGGAAATTACCCTCCCCTTCTCCATTTTGGTAAGAAACTTTCTATATAGCAATCCACATCCTTTGTTCCATATTAATTCTTGAACCTAAATTTCTATTCTTGGATATTATTAAATTATTTTTTTAAACTAATGTGTTTATGTTTTCAAGAATTTACACTAAACTGTATCAAATAAAAAATGTTATATTTGGATGATTTTATAACATTACTGCATAAAAGGTAAATTTTGGTAATAGTAGGATCCCTGTCTTTTCCCATTTTGTATGGCTAAGGCCAAAGAGGGGCATTGTGAATAAGGCATTATTTAGCTCTCCAGCATATGGTTAGTTGGTATAGTTACTAGGCTTCATTAAAATGCAAAATAAGATATGTAAGTGCTCTGATTTTGAACATGGGTAACTAGCAAAGGACAACAAGATTTAGCAGGAAGAGCAGATAATGTACTGTTGTTGGGGCAAATTTATATTATGCCTATAGGTAACAGTAAGTTTGTGAACTTCTGCCTACTGTGTAATTGCTATTAATAGTTTAGTTTTTTGTACCTGTTATTTCATAATATAACTTGCCTCATTAAATAAATTTGTATTGCATCAAGGTAAAATTAAAGGTAGTTGTTGCCTTATAACTAATTGTCCAATGGCTGTTCACAGTCACTATGGCCTTGGAACAAATTCTTTACAGCCATAAACCACTTTCTGACTGTTGTAAAACAGGACCATGTGTGCCCCTCACAGTCATGTGGCCGTATTTTAGGTGCTTGCAGTCTGCTTGCATTTTATGACCAAATGCCCTGTGATCATCATTTACAACCTTCTCTGCCAGTTTACTCAGAAAGTCATTGGGGAAGAAAGTCCAGAAAATCAAAACCTTAGTTTTGAGATCTATTCCCCAGCGTGCTGAGGTATTTCCCCCCCCCCCTCTACACAGGAAGAGGAAATTATTCTGTGTGCTAGAGGAACAGACCTCTAAAAAATAGTGATCACTAGCATTCTGAGTCTTTCAGAATGCTTGCTTTCACTAGCATTTTCTCCTCTGGAAGGGAAAATGCTAGTGTACACCATCATTTCTGCTACTCCAGAGGGGAAGAAGTTAGAAAACACCGGTGTTTCCACCTCTCTGGAGGGGAAAATGCTAACAAGTGTTCACAAGTGTAACTAGTGAATGCCAGTGTTTCCGCCCTTCCAGAAGGGAAATACTATCAGAAAAATACTATTCTGGGCCTTTTAAAATGCTGACATTTGTTATCAGATTTGCGTTCCATTCTTCTAGCATGCCGGGGAATTTCTCCTCCCTTGGTATGCTAGAGGAATGGACCAAATTTAATTATTGTCTCCCTGGTAGGGTAGGGAGAGGTCCTGGGCCTCCAGGATATGGTGGGAGGCCTGTGCCCTCTCCCCAGCACTCCATTAAACTACCACAACTGGGAGAGCTGAGGTGGTAGTTCAGTGAAGTGAATGTGTGGTGTCTCACTTAACTACTTTGCCCAATGACCGAGATTCCAGTTGAAGTTGTACATTGAGGACTACCTGTGTAGGATTTATTGTGCAACCATTCATGTGATTGCAATGATAAATAAGAAATGTAAAAATAATGTATTTGTGGCTAAAGCTGGAATAGCAGAAACCAGTGGTGTCCAAGCTAGAGAGAATAATATATAATTATGATTCAGCGACCTCCCAAGACCATCAAGATCCATTAACTTGGAAAGGCAACCAGAAAAGGCTAGGGTCTAAATTATGGAACGTAGACCTATGTAAAGGCTTTGATGTTTTACTCTGTAGTAGATAAACTGTTGTATTACTTTATCTTTCTCTAATAGTAATAGTATATTTTAATAATATAGATTATGTAATAGTATAATCTAATTTTATTTCACGATCTTCAATCAAGAAAAACCAATTACTGTACACCAGTAAAAATCTTGTTCCCGTGACCTTTCACTAAGCAAAATGATGCATCATAGGGCAACACGTTTTGAACCAAGTTACCTCAAATGAGTTGACTTACAGAATGTGTCCAAATTCCTGGACCCATAACTCCCATGGAATTGATATTTGGCAAATTTTATAAAACAAATTATGACATTAAAATTATCATAAAACAGTTTATGACATAATATAAAATGTCAGAAAACATTTCCTGTGCAGCATTTCACAGTGGTATACAGTTCTACCTGGGCTATTTTCAAGGCAGATACATCTCTGAATGTATGTATCTTGGAAGATAGTACATTAGGAGTTCTGTCATTGTTATAGGCATTGAAGAATCTGAGAAGGAAATATCTCTGAAATGATAATCCAAGGGATCATGGATTGTCTAATAGGGGATTAAATGACTGGAAAGCTGAAATGTACTTTGAGTGCTGGTTTGAAGCCTGGCAGTTGATTTGATTTGAATGTATTTATTTATTATATTAAACATATTTATATAGCTGCCCAACTTTCACAGTGACTCCAGGTAGGATACAGCATTAAAAATACACAGTTGAAAAATCCACAATTTAAACCCCACCAGTCTATCCCAGGTTGGATATTCAGTTTTTGATTATTTTTATTATTATTTTGACTATTTTGAAAATCTAATTTGATTTTCTGGCTTCCAGATTCAAGGGCAATTGAATTCAGTCTAATTCTAGATTCTGTTTTAAAGGCATTTTTATTAGGCTATATTTGGAAGATATTAAAATGCCTGCCCGTTTTCCATTTAGGCAGAATGAGATGAAAATAGCAGAAGTAATATTCTTCAAATGACAGCTCACTCAGGCTCAAGAGTTTCACTGCAATATATATTTTTAAATGTTCTTCTTGTGTGTGCTTTAAAACAAAGGTAGTGCAGATGGAAAGGACAGCTCAATGGCCTCTTTCTGGTCATAAGCTTAATACAGAGATTATGCTGAAATGTTTTCTTTTCCATTTAAAAATAAAAAACTTTCTGGGCTGGAAGATGGAACATACTTTTTTTTAAACAGAGTTCAATATCTTGACAAATGGCATTTTGCAAGTTTGTGCATGTTGTAACTTCCAGGTTTCCTTTTACCATCAGGTGTGGGGTACCTTCTTTAGACTTGGCAAGCATACTAATTTTGAGGAATGATGTAGGAAGGTCAATAATTTTAGGATGACACAAATTCCAGCTGTAACTTTCTGTCAGTACTGTATGTTAGAGATTAGATCAGTGATGGTTTGGCTTGTCAAAAATTCTAAAAATGCCTAACCTGACTGCTGGTGTGTCACGCACACGCACACCTAAACAAAAGAAAAACAATTCTTTACACATTCATTTATTTTTTAAAAAAATACAGTCCAATCGTGTGTGATTCACAGTATCTGCCACGCACGACTTACCTTCAGGCAGTGTTAATTTTCTTCCTTACAGGTCCCTGCAGGCTACCTGAGGTAGCTCAGGTCACACAAATCGTTCATTCCTGAAGTGGCTTTGAAGAATGCTGTTCCATGCAATCTTTAAAACTGTGTGAAAGCATTCCCCAGTCTTGCACAACTTTAAGAGACTCCGGAGGTTGTAAGAAAGCACACCCCATTCTCATGCAGCCTCCAAAAATCATGCAGGAATGGGTGTGTTTTTGAAAATAGTTGTTTTCAGGTGTTGATGAAAAATGGTGCGTCACTCAAAATGTTCTGGCATGTCACAAGTTTACTATCACTGGATTAGTCAGAGATGGCTTAGTTTAGTTTAGTTTAGTTTAGTNNNGTTTAGTTTAGTTTAGTTTAGTTTATTATTATTGCACATCATACAACGGAATTAAATACCTTCTTCAGTGTACATTATGACTGAAAATAAACACAAACACACATCCTCCACATTCTATACATTGAACTGAAAACCGCTGATATTGCATTAATATTGCACTATACAGTAGAATTCAGTAGAGTTACTGCCCTGGGATAGAAGCTGTTTTTCAACCTATTTTGTCCTTGTTTTTGTTATCCTATACTGTCTGCCAGATGGTAATAGTTCAAAA
>AZIM01001163.1:184124-199277 GCA_000516915.1 Ophiophagus hannah
TCTGTAAACTGCTTAGAGAGGGTTGTAAAAGCACTGTGGAGTGATATGTAAATCTAAGAGCTATTGCTGTTGCTTCAGTGAATAGATTTGTCTGTATTCTCACCATCCTCATTTAGATCATTGTTGTTCTGTTTCAGCCATCAAAACTTACTTCACCAGTTCTGACTTCATTACCACGACCAAGTTCTATTGTAATGAATGCAATTGCTGGAGAAGCGAAACTCAGTCAGGAAGCAGTTGAAGGGGAAAAACATTCTTTAGAAGAGCTAAGATCTCAGATCTTTGATCTCCTGTTGGTTGTAGAAAGCTTGAAAAAAGAACATGGGTAAGAGCGTCTCATTTTTTTTCACAATGTCTTTTTAAAGTGATTTAGGCATCATGAAGTCCATCTGGGATTATTGTACTATAGCTCCCATCATCACATACCATTGGTCTTGTTGGCTAGGGTTGACAAGAGTTCAACAGCTGGAGAACTATGTATTGCAATTCCTACTTTATAGATAGATAGGAAAAACTTACTATATTTGTCATATTTTCAATGTTTTTATACATTTCCAGGATTAGTTTCAAAATACTTTATAATGTGTTTGTTGATAAAGGGCTAGCTAAAACAACTTCACTTTGTTTATAAGTGAGAACTATGTATATAAGTACTGCAACAGGAATAGCTGAGATTTTATTTTTGGTTGCTGGTTTCATGTTTTATTGGTAATAGATGAGTGCATATCAGAATATGATAAGATACTCAGATGCTCCTTTCAGTCTCCTCACTGTGTGAGAGATTTAGCACTCAGATAAAAATATTCCTTCTGGTTTATAGAGGAGGTTTAAAGTGGTTAGTACTTGCTCATATTTCTGCTTTCAAGGTAGGCCAGTCCTCTTCTATTTGGAAGCTCCTTATCCTTTAAATCAAGCTGTAGGTTGTATACTGCACAAGCTATGTAAGGATGTTTTTTCACTGCAATTTTTGTCTGTGCAAATTTTAAAGGAAACAACTGGAAAAACTGAAAAAAGACTTGGAAGAAGAAAAGCAGATGCGAAGTAATCTAGAGGTAAAATATTTAAATAGAAGCCCAACAGATCCTATTACTTTCAATAAACTAATTCAAATTCTTAGCAAGAACATAACACAACAGCTATATTAAAGTACTGCATACTTTGACTTTTTTAGGAATCTAATTTCAGGGAAAGGATGTTTTGTTTTGTTTTTGCCAATTTTCCTCCTATTCCCTGAGATTTTCTGGGGAGATTTTAACTAATGGGATGGAAGCTTCTCTGAAGTACTATGAAAAGTAGCTGGTGATAAAATGCAAACACAAAATCAGAGGCACAGTGAACTGCTATATTGTGTGAATGGCTCTATAAAACAATGATACCTGATATACAGGTAGTCCTTCACTTATGGTCCTAAATGAGCCCAAAATATGGTTGTAAGATATGTCACTCATTAAGCAACCTAATTTACAACATTTTTTCCGCTGTTGCAAAGTGAATACAGCAGTTGTTATGTAACTCATAGTTCTCAATGGCTTATTTTGCAGGAAAGCAGAAGTAATCACCAATTTCCAACAAAAAACATAAATTGTGTTCGCTTGACCATAGGATGTTGCAAACAGCTATAAATGTGCACTGGTTTCTGAATGTGGGGGAGGTAGATGTTGGAACTTTGAATGCTTGGGGAAGCAGATGTTGGAACTTGAAATAGTCGCTAAGTGATCAGTTGTTAAACAAAGACTACCTGTACTTTATTTGAATTTTGCCATTTAACTGTACTTTTATTGAAATTCAGACTAATCAGTACATATTTGAATTTTCACTTTCATTGTGGCAAGATTGCAATTTTGGAGAAAATATTTTAAAGAGAAAATTGGTAAAAATACTAGGTAAAAGTTCATGTTATCTCCAACTTTACTATACAAATGACATTCAGTTTTAATTTATATATTTAATCTCTATTTTGTAAACTATTTATAGTTTGTAGAAAATACAATTAGTGTTTTGTAGACTGTTAGTGATTGATCTTTTCCTGGCTTAGAACAAGTGGAATAGAGTCTAATTAGTACTTGAATGCAAATTGACATAGAACTGCCAAAGGTGCAGCTAAACAGAAACTTTAAAACACTTCTACATGTCTGCATAGTGACTTGGAGTTAAATTTTGAGAAAATCAAGATGTTTCAAAAATTGTAGGCAATCCACTCATAGTTCCCATCAAAACTGCAGTCTTACAAGTTCGCAGGAGGAAAAAATCCTCTCCCGTAAAATATGGTATTGAGGGCAAGCTTAATCGTCTATAAAACTGAAGTAGTCAGACCCACAATTGAAAACTAAGGGTAGAGAATAAAATGGCTACTTTAGATTTAAGATTTTCTCTAAGATTGCATCTTTAATTTATATTCATTCCAGGCAAATATTATACTGTACCATAGAAAACTGTGGTGTTAACTCAAAATTCTCTGTTGTTAAAATTTATTTTGTTATTTTCATGCATTTCTAAGATAACCAACTCAAATATTTGGCAGATATTCAGCTCAAACAATGGGTGTCTCTGGGCAGCACAGACCAAAAATAAACAATACAAAAAATAGGAGGAAAGTGTATTATGTCTGTTTGTCACCTTGAGTTATTTCTAAAAACAATAAATGTAGAATTAAATAAATGAATTAATAAAAATAACAACAAAAACATATGTTAAAAAAAATGTAAAATGGTAACCAGATGTCATAATTAATAACTCAACACCTGGAGGAAAAGCCATGTTTTAATAATTTTTTTAAAAGGCAAGTAGTGTTAGAGCCCATCATATATTGGAAGGGATTATTTCAGAGCGCAGGAATAGCCACCAAAGAGATGGACTTCCTACATCCCATAAGAGGGCAGTGTTTAAGCAAGGGAACATGGAGCACGTTCTCCGTGCTGGTGTTTTGGGGAACAGACAGTTCCACATATATTCTGGTCCTAAGCCAAATACGGTTTGAAAAGTCTTAATCAGCACCTTCAAAGACATCCAGAAGCCTGCTGGGAGTCAATGGAGCTAACATTGTGGCATCCCATGGGCATAATGAGCTCCACCATAATTTTCTGGGCTGCAGCCTTTGGACTAAATTAAGATTTCAGATAGTCTTCAGAGGCATTCTCATTGCAGTTAAGAGATTACTAAGGCATGGTTGACTATAAACAAGATCTGCTGATGCAGGATCAGGCGCAACTGGTGTACATTATGCAGTTGAATATACAAGAATATATATCTGGGTATTATCACTTATTGATGATATTTTATTCTGTATAATCTCACCCAGTGGCTTCATGTAGATATTAAAGAGGGGAGGGAGATAAGAGCCATGAGGCACTTTGCAAAACACTCATTAGCAGCAAAGCCTTCAAACCTTCAGAACCATATAAACTGGTATTCAGTTTCTTGAAATTCCTTGAATGAATTTGTTCCTGGTATCCATTTTTGCTTATTTTCTGATGCGTTTTATTTATTTCATCCTTTTATTATATTTATGCCTTTATTGCATTAATTGCCCAGAGTTGCTTTATGTGAGATGGGCAGCGATGTGAATCTAAATAAATAAGTTAAATGGAAGACGCTGTTGTGGTATTGCTGCTGCATGAGACTGTCATGGCAGAGGATAACTTATCCCACTAATAAATTTCTAGAATATAATAGAATGAAGAGCAGTACTAAATTTAATATATATTTGATGGGTTGTAAATGTGCATGAAATATGAAACATTCTCTATTTGATTAATTTTTACTATTTATATCATTCACAGATGGAAATAGAAAAGCTCAAGAAAGCTCTTATAACTACATGAAAGAGCCACATTCCGTTGATCCTTTATGTGCCAGGATTTCAGAATCAGAAACGAAATTGACTTTTTTAAACCTCAAGCCAACGGATGATAGCATTCCATTAGAAAAAAAATCTGAGTGTAATCTTATTTATATTCTGTGAGCTATGAGGAAAACAATTGATAGCTTTTTTGTTTGTTTCTTGCCAATATAGGAGAGGCCTTATTTCTTACTGTGCAGTATGGCAGGGTTTGCTTGAGACTACTACTGAATCTGTATAAAAGGGGGGTTCTTAGTATATTTTTATTGAATATACCCTAATTTTAAGAGATCTGTACTATAAATAAGGCAATATAACTTTGAAAATAAACTGTAAAATATATAGTATAGGAGAGAGGCAAATGGTATAGTTTTGTACGTTTCAAAATCTTTTCACCATGCTAAAGGGAATATGATGTTAATCCTATGCTGTTTTATTGTTCAGGTCTTTTGAGTTTGTTCTCATTATGAAGCAGGGGGCTCACCAAACTCTAGCACTATGATATTGTAATATTTCCTTAACTGAGAATCCAGAGTATAGTACTGTGGTTCTTGCACTATAGAATTTATAGAAAGGATCTATAATTAGGATACCTGGACACATACAAACACATGAATACTTAGAAAAATCAAAGGATAAAATTGAGATAATCCTATAGGATGACATTTTTGCTAATTACTACAGAATGTGACATGTTAAATATTCTCCTGAGTATTTCATTTCTTTTTACAGATTATAAATCTAACACTACAATATCATAAGCTTTTAAATGCTTTGCACTAATAATTGTAACATTTTAAAAACCTACATATAACAAAATATTTAAAGCTGCCAGTTTTTTAAATGCAGTCTTAAAATAAGGGTATATAATCTACCTAGTTGTTAAAGTATTCAGTAAATCCATAATGAGTTTTTAGGTAAATATTTGGCTTATGCTTTAGAATTCAAATTGAATTACTGTATATTTTAACAAGGTTTCTTTGAGTCATCTTGTTTAAGTTATTTCTACAGCCTAAAATCCCATTTATTTTCTGTAAAGAAGAAAAACTGAAGTTATTCGGTGCTCTGTTCAAGCCAAAGATAAAAATATAATTCAGCCCTTTTTCCTTCTAGCATTGCTATCCTAAAACTTTATAGAAAGGGGGAACTGTTTCATGATTTTAGGCTTGTTCTAAGTGAGTGGAATGTTTTGATGCCTATGTCCTGTTTTATATGGCATTAATATTTTGTCTTCTTTGGATGTGAGCAAACCATGTTGGTGTTTTTAACATAAAAAAATTAATTCTAGTTCCAAATATAAATCAATGGATTAAAATTGGAAATGAAAACATAAGCATATAAAGTTATGATGCCTGTTTGCTTACTATATGGATACAGAGCTAATAACATAAACTTAATATATCACACAATGATCATCCTCTGTTGCAGTTTTCCTTAGTAATCATAGTATATTGTATGTTCTTAGTTTATTAACTTTAAGCTCAAAGAGATCCATTTCATACTAATTTATAAAGAGATTAATAATTATTGGCTTAGTAGTCAAAATCACCATTTGTGGGTTTATTGGCCTCCTCATTTTGCAGAGAATTCAGAGGTGGGAGGCATGTTTGGTCTTAAACAGATCTTTTGCAAGTAATCCTCTGCAAAACTCAGGAGGAATAGAAATAAGTCATCTTCTTCAACAAACATGGTGGACTGACAGACAAAAAAGTTGCCTGTCTCCCAAGGTACCTAAAGTACCATCGTATTTTGTTGTTGCTGTTCTATCTAAAAAGTAGTTAGAAAAGCTTCCTGCGCTTTTCTTTGTCATAGGAAAAATGAGATTTTTTTCTATTTCCTTGAATAGCAGCAGTTATACCTTCTAGGTGTCCTTTCAAAATCAAAGTTTTGCAGAATAGAAACTTAGAAACCATCTGCCTTTCTCTCTCCCAATGTTCATTAAAGTATTATTTTTTCCCCACAGTAGAAGGTAGCTTTTTGATAGCACCTTCAAGCCTGACGTTCTATTTTCTTTAACCTACACACGCGCACACATGCACACACACACACACACACACACACACACACACACACACACCCATTACACAATTGAGAAAGCATGAGGAATTTTAAAACGTGATTTTGGGTTTACCAAAAAAACCAAAAACAAAACTCAAGCACCAGCAATGAGAGATAGTCCATACTTTCTTGGGAACACTCCAGCCACCTTTTCTTTATTCCATACCCTGCACAGAAGGAAGAAGGAAGATGTTTTTCCTCTTGCAGAGGGATTTTTTTTTAAAGCTACAAGGATTTTTTTTTTACCAAAAATCCCCCTCTTCCTTCTGGTAACTGAACTTGAAGGGAAAATGACTTCTTAATTCTTCCTAGGAAAAGAAAAGGAATGAGTTTCCTCTTCCCTTCATACTTTTGCGGAAGCACTAATACTGAGTAAAAACGGTGCCTTAAAAAGAAAAACTTTACTTGCACTAGTCAAAACACATTTCTGTTCCTCTCCAATGTTGTACTGTATTGTTCCAAAGTAGAGGTTTTGGTGCAGTACCGAAACTGGGCAGAGTGGAACAGCACACTCAGTAAGAGGAGATAGATATACGAACTGACCTGTCTTAATTGATCAGATCCATCCTAAATTAAACAAAATGGCCTTGAGTGCTGAAGTTCGAGAGGTTTTTTTTTCTGATTCCAGTTTCTTTACACCCTACTGTGATTATGCAAACAAGAATTGGTTTTGATTAAAGAAAAGTCATTTTATATATGCCTTATTTAGAACCTGAATGTGAGGCAGAATGGGTTGCTGTAAAACAGTTTTTTTCTACCTTGAAGCATATAGCAGACAAATTTAGGACAATCATGGAACTCAGAAGTGTTAATTATTATATTGTCTTTTTTTCCTGTAGCAATAAATAACCAAGTGCAATGACTGATGTAATAACAAATCCTAGAGATTGCCACTATGAAGGGTTTTTTAAAAATGATGGCTATTTTCTCTAATGTCTGTCTTTATGCTCTGTGATGGGAAATGGGACTGGATGCAGACATTCCAAAGAATAAAATTTATTTCAAGCAGGAATCTTTACTGATTTGTTTACCGCTGCTGCAAAATTATGTATGCTATCAAAATGCCACAAATAAAATTATATCCTGTTGATATGAAATGTATTTTTGTTCAAAAGCATTTAAATACTGTTTATGTGATCCATCTGTATTTGTGTACAGAGAAAAATACATTTGTGTGATTACAAAACAAATCAATTTACGTGAGAGAGGTGAGAAAAAAATGTATTTTGTCATCACTGATTTTCAGTATTTAATTTTTAAGTTGCCAATACAATATAGTACAATCAATTTTTTATTAGGTGGAATAAGGTAACATTATTTAATAATATCGTGGTTTTGAATTCAAAACCATCGTTGGGGAGATGAATGGAAATATTAGGGAAATCTGATTAATATAAAATTGATGAGATAAATGCTGAATACTTGGATATTCTCGCTCATTGTGAAACAAAGTAGGAATTAGACAAATGGGAAGATAGAATTATTTCCTTCCAAAATACTAAATGATCCAGTTAATGACAGCACCTCCTCTCCAGAACCAAGATGCAATCAGTGGCACAGGAGTGAGCAGCCTCTGCCCAAAACAGTGTTTGGGTCTTTTTCTTTCTTCAATGGAATATATAACATTTTAAGAGAAAACTTTGTTAATTATAATAAACAAGTCCTAAATATTAAAATATACTAACAAAATAATAGAAGGGTGATAGTATATTAACTGATACTTCTCTAAATCAGTTTACCCTGATCAACATATAGTAAGGTACTAAGCAAACTAATTCTCTTAGCCTTGAGTAATTTGGCTACGTCTGTCTCTCTGATCAAACTTAAAACCCAATTAGGAATAATTAAAAGTTATGTCAAAAAAAGTTTCAGAATTGCTAGTAAAAGCATGTTCACAATGCCTGTCTCATTGCCCTTGTTTTCACTTAAAAGTTAAGACCAATCTGTGAAAGAGCTATGAAAATGAGCAATTGCATTTATTTTATGCTGCCCACTTGTCATGTTCTGTTAACTACACCAAATTATGGTTACTCTGACCAGTTTTATTTAAAACATTTTGTTGAGATTCAAACAAATCTACCATGTAAGATGCCAGCAGTCTAGTCTACATAATGAACTGATCAGCATTAACTATATCCATGTAATAGATTGTATGGGTTGGTCATTGAGCATAGTTTAAAAAGCCAATTCGTGGTTAGTATATCCCCAATCCCAATTTTAGGCAAGTAGGATTTCTTAGTTTCCCTTTTTTTAAAAAAACAACCAGGTTTATTCCATTTTTCCAAAACAACATACATAAAAAAAGAAAAGCTATTTGTGGTGCACAACATAGTTCTGAGTCATTCTTTTTACATGCAAACATGACAGTAATTATATATTCACTTTTGATATTCAACATCTATCNAATATTACTTTCCATCTAAGTATCTCCCCAAATTCATTTCATTTTACTTCAAATATACTTTTTAAACATTAACATTTCTTTTTCACCCCTCCTTTTCCAAAATGTTCTTCTCTCATTTTACAACTCCACTTTTACCTGAAAAAGAACTCATAAATTAATTCTAATTATCAATATTATTTTCATTCTGCACATCTTCTCAATTCATTTCAACCCATTTCTAATATATCTGGATTTCTTAGTTTCCCTTTAGGGACTGCTTTTTACAAGGAAACACATCACACCAGTTACTCCATCTATTGTGTTTGCAAACAGTGTAATATGAACAGATCACAGGGTATCTACTTGTGGAGAACATTGGTTTTCTCCCACTACTTCCCAAACCTGTTCTGAATGGTACAATAATAAAAGGTGATACAAACTAAAAAAAGAAAGCAAATAAAATATGCCAAAGAGAAAGAATAAACTATTATAACAAGTGTAAACAATTTCTCTTTTTACCTCTTAATTAACAGATACAAAACTCTTTGTCCCATAATTCAACTATAAGGAAATTCAGGAAGTAATGTTTTTTCCAATCCAGCTGTAAAGCAAAAAATTCAAACAGAACTCTAAAATAATACTACCTAACAAACATGACTCCTCATTCTATATCTTGACTCCTAAAAAATAAAACCCACATTTAAAAGACATAAAGTATTCCCAGGATCCTAGTATAAGCCAAAGGCTGAAATTGAACATTAGAAGGGGGACAATATCTCCTTTAAAGAGAGCAAGCTCATAAAGTTATTTTAATTTAAATGAAAAGACAAGCCAATTTAGATGCTGCCAAGTTAGGATACGTAACACAAACATGTTTAAAGGCTTAAATGTTTTCTCCCTTCCATTCAATTGTCTGCTTGAACAAGTTACTGCAATTTTAGGGGCAGTTATTCAGAATTTCACAATTACCCAGCTGGCTTTGTGCCTCAGGCAGGATTAGAACTCATGACCTCCCTGTTTCTAGCCTAATGTTTTAGCCACTATACAAAACTGGCTCTCCAAACACCATATTAACCATAAGCAAATCTAGTACATAAGATTTTTCCAGTTCAGATGTCAGCAAGTCCAAAAAGAATCACCCAAAATAATATGTCCCAATTTTAACCCTGATTGAATAAACTAACCTTGGGTTCTTACTTTTTGCACAAAACAATCTTGCTCTTTAATCCATTCAAATGATTGTTGATCCTTGTCTCAAATTTCTTCAAAAATTTAAAAAGCTTCTTTTCTAATCCACCCAAAAAATATTATACCAATTACACTCTGGGATTGGCATTCTTGTTTCCTTTTTTAAAGCCTCATCTGATTTTTTTTATGTCTAATGACAAATTCTTGTTCACATTCTCAGATAGATTTTGTTGCAAATCTTTTTCTCTAACAGCCTCATCTGGGAATAGAATGTTGCTAAGAACAGACAACATAGCTCTCATCAATGATTCAAGGTCCCAGTGCAATTCCTCAAAAATGTCTTTGAACATCAAGTTGCTTATCTTGTTATTTCTAGGGTCTCCAATATTGAAAATAACTTTCCCACAAAAATACAATTATTCTTTAGAATTTATTTCAAAGTATTAATATTCAAAATCAAATATTCCAACTTTTCAGAGCCCTTAATCTGTTTAAAACTTTCTAAACATCTTGGTTTTTGTTGTTTATTTTATATTCTTAAAGCTTTTAAAGTAACCATTAAGAAATATTAAGGAAGGAAGGCACTCATCTTGTGTTTCCAGCCTTGTTATTTTGAAGGTCTCTAACCTTTTTAAAGCTGTTAATAATCAATTTCTAATAGGTGATTAGCAGAGATAGTGTGAACTAATATTCCCCTGGTGCCTGGTTTACTACCTTGAAGTTTCATGAAAAGCCACTCTAGGGAACAGCTTGTGTAAACTTGTATCCCCTCTTCGCCCAGAGTGGGTCAACAAGGTGCTCATTCACCTGCCTGTTTTTAGTTGCAATTGTCAACTCCACTTACATGGATCTGTCTTCACTGCTCCATTCTTTTTCAGAAGTCATCTAGCTGTTATGGTTCTGATGCCACACCCAAATTTCACAAGACACAATTTCTTTGGATTTTCATTGACTGTTGATTACATCCTATGATCTGCCAGAAGATCATAGTTCCTCCAAATAAGACTTTCAGGTTTATTTAAATAATCTTTTATACAAACTATGGCTCCAAGCAGTCTTACCTAGATTTAAATTTAGAGAATTCAGGCTTCATTTGATTCTGGTTTTGATCATATCTGATCCTCCGTTCACAGCACACTGGAGCTTCATTCGATCTAGACTTTAAAAGATTGTATCATTGTCCCACATTTTTTTTCTTCAGAGCATCAAAACCAGTCTGTCTAGCTGTATGGAACTTTAATATATAGAGCATTTACTATAAAAAAAAAGATTTCTAGATTTATTTTTTACCCAGTTCAATTAACTTCATAATGTAATCTTATATGTGAATAGAATCATCCTAGTTCTATATGGATATTAAGTAGTGTACAGCAAATAAAACCCTGGCAACCTAGAATTGTGTTTGTGACAATGTTTTCCACAAATCTAGATAATTAATGGGAAATTGGGTCCTGTGTACTAACTAGGTAAATGGAGTCTCATTATTGCTTACATGGAACACACCAATTACGACTTTCTTTTAACTGCTTTTAAGAAATTGAAATCAATCTTCAGCCTTATTCTGATGTTAGTCAAGCACTAGAAACTTACCCAAAATCATAATCTTAAATAAATCTGTCAGTTATCTATTTTTGGAAATAGCAACTTCCACATAATTCCTCTTTGCAATTCTCCTTTATCATTTGAAGTTGATTAAGATTGTCCCTCTGGGTATGAAAGCAGAAAGGATGTTATCTCTTCCATAAAAGGTTACCACAATTTCAGCTGGCTGTGAAGATCCCCAGGCATCAATATATCCAATGAAATAAGCACACCATAAAGCAAAAGCCTAACTTAACTATGAAGAGTGCTGATGAGAAAAAAATATCTCTAATTAACATTCTGCATTTTTTTTAGCACTTCCAAAATGCTGCCTTTAAGGCATGAACATAACTTTACTAATTTTGTCCATTTAACTTCTAGCTTTCCACAAAAAGCACACGTTATGGGTGTCTAATCATGTCAAATCTGATTGAAAGCCAGAACACCAGGGTGTTATGATGAATTTCCCTAAATCACTGGAGTGCTTTTCAAGTGCAAATACATCTTACATTTTAAGCATGCTCAATTAAGAATCCCATCTCACTGGATGTATATATAGTTCCCAATATAAAATACTGGGGACAGAGAATACACTGGCCACCACCATCATTTCCATTCCTTGTCTTGTCAAATGTTGATGGTAGGCATTTTCAAGAATGCCTCTGAGTCCCAAATGGTCCCCACAGAAAAAAATAATGCTGGGGTGCTTTAGCTTAGTCCTGGACATGGGTTTACCTGCCCAGAAAATGAAGTAGGTAAGTAGGGGTAGTAAGAAGCATCCTGCAGGGGCAGGAGAGGAGCTGAAGAATGGGAGAAGGCGTTCTGATACTGTGCCCACATCTTCTACCTGTTGCTGGATCTAATTGCAAGTGTAAAGTTTCCTAGGATTGTTGCAAATTAATAAATAGAATAGCAGGTCCCTTCCAACTCTGTTAGTCTGTTATTATGTCATTCCATCTGACAGTACTTCACACATTGCATGAAGCCAAGGTTTGTTTTATCTAGGTTCTGTTGAATAAACTAGAATGGTTGGGCTTTACCATAATATTAAACCATAAACCAGGTTTACAGTCTATAGTTGCTGAGTCCATATAGTAGCATAAGCTAAATCAAACAAATTCCAATAGTGCTTAATGCTGGAGTCCTCAGTGTGATGTCATTGGGACCAATGTGTCTCTTGACACAGTCCAATTGCCACCACCCCATCTGACACTTTACTTTGTGATCTCTCTCTTCAATACCTACAGTCTCAACATGTTCTCAAAATCCAAGTGTGCCCACTGAACAAAATAGCTGGAGATTCCTGAAGTAGAGCAATCTATGATATGCATCAGCCTTAGCAATTGTGTGGCAGAATCCAGGAATAGATCTGACCTCATGGAGATCTGAACATACCATCTATGTTCATGAAATAGATTTGACCCTTTGGCCAACTTCAGCAAAACCACTGCTGGTTAATTCCAGATATTGTTTTGATTTTTCACCACAGGTACTCTTCTGTTCTGAACTACTGCAGTTGTTAAGTGAATCACATGGTCATTAAGCAAATCCAGCTTCCCCATTGACTTTGCTTGTCAGAAACTGACTGGGAAGGTTGCAAGTGGTGTTCATGTGACCCTGCAACCATTGTAAATACATGCTGGCTGCCAAGCTCCCAACTTTCTGATCACATGACCATGGGAATGCTGTGGTGGTTGTAAGTGCAAGGACTGGTCATAAGTCACTTTTTTCAGGGCCATTTTAATTTCAATCACTGAATGTGATGTCACCATGACGTGAGATTGACACCCCTGCCATAGTACACTACTACTGTTTTCATACATTTCAAATCAAAAACTGCTAAAATCATACCAATATTTGGAAACATTAACCATTTTCCAGTTTCAAATATCTTTCCTCCTCTTACATTAGGGATTCTAAAATTGTGTACTTCCTACATTGGTTTGTCTCCATTTAACCTTTTCACTGACAGATACTAGGAATAGAGCCTTAAAATGTCACAACTGTGCTTGTTACCATTTTTAGAGAGCTGATAATTCAACTTGAATCAGGAAGTCAAATTGTTACCTCACATTTTAGCCGCCAGCCCCTTCCTTCTCCAAACTTGTCTTCCTTCCCAACCTACTGTATTTTCAGAGCTGTTAAAAGTCTGCTGTGTTTGATCTCCTTCCTCCTCTACATGAAGGATTTTTTAATATTTTTTGTCCTTTGACGCTTTATGTATTAGTCTTTTGCCCTTACCTTCTCCTTTCATAGACCCAACTTAAACTTGAATCCTGGTCAAAATTTAATATTTCCTTTTCCTATTGAGATATTGAAATGTAAATATATGGATTGGGATTCTGCATTAGCAGTCCAGTTATCAGTGATCTCATGGAAAATCAACTTCTCAGTCACAAGGACTATAAGAAAAACAGAGCATAGATTCTCAGAGAATTTTTGTTAGTTTTGCAAGAACAGTTTAACTGCTGTGTGGGAATGGAAGCATTTTGATAAGGGCAAAACTCCAAAATCAACTAAACTATATTAAAAAGCTATTTCAAACATAAAACTATTCAGGTATAAAAAAATTCCTACCAGATACAGAGATTGGCAATCCTGCTATTTTTATATCAAATAGTCTCACCTCATCTGCAAAGTATAAGAACTTGTCTGGAGCACCTTTTAGATGCAAACACTGTACCATGTTGAATGGCATTTCCCTACAGTGTCTTTGTAGCAAAATGGGACTTTCAGGGTTTGATCCAACCCATTTGTGCTCAATCACCATTTTTACACAGTTTTTCTTACTAGTTTTGAAGGAGAAAAAATACTTACAAATCCTCTGAGTGGGAAAGAACGTTTTTATGCACTTCCTGCTGATTACCACACAGAATGTAGCTAGAAGTGGATTACTTCCACATCTTATTTCTTAGAGAATAAACTAGGAAGACTGGTGACAGTGATTAGTTGGGCAACTATTTCTGGATGAGTAGATGGGTTAAAGCAGAGATTCTGAAAGTACCTGACCCAATTACCCCTTTCCTCAGCCTTTAATAATGTCATTAACATGATCTCCATAAAGAGAGAGTAAATGCTGTTTTACACAGTTTTCTCAGCAGCAGGAGTCAACTGAATGCTCAATTTACAAACAAGCAATTGCAAATTGCACCCAGGACATGTCCTAAAGATCCTACCCCAGTTTAAGTAGTTCTGGGTTAAAAAGCCTGACTACAGGCAAGGAGTCAGGAACAAGGACCACTCTTTTGAAGAGGATCCTAGTGACTACTGAGATTTCCCTACCGAGTGTAAAAGGGCTTTTATCACTTCCCAAATTTGTCAACTACATACTTCTCTGCTGGGTTGAGTAAAATAATCAAATTGCTCTTGAAAACAGGCTGTGGTTTGTGGCGTCTTTTAAAGACCACACATTTTAATTATAAAGTTCCAAACCATTTGAAGCTAGGATAGTTGAAAAACTACCTCTTCCCATTTAGAACCCCCCATAATTTTCTGTCTTCCTCAGAAGCTTGTAGTGTATATCATTCCCCTCCTCCAAAGGGATCAGGTTGGGGAGGGTGTAGGAAATTGAGGTTTGTGGAAGCAGCAAAATAATATACTTGGTCTTTATCTTTACTGTTAGGAATGATAGTCACCGTCTCAACATCTAAATGGTTTATTGTGGTTTTTTTTTTGCTGCCCACACTAATGCTGCTCGTAATGTAATTGCCTTCAGACTAGGAGCAAACACCTCATCGTAGTCATTGGCTGACTGATCAAACCCTTGTGCTACTAACCTGGCTTTATGAGTAACAGTCCCATCCATACCTGTTTTAATTTTATAAATCCACTTACACCCTATGGCATGCTCACCTGCTGGTAACCTGACATTCTCATATACCTCCAACCTTTGTAAGGATTTCAGTTCCTTATCCATTGCTTCCTGCCAAGCAGCTGATCCTTAGCAGGATACAGTTCCAGTTCATTATAGTTAGTAGGAACTGTATTTACTTGGCATGCTATACTAGCCTGATATCTATCTGGTGGTCGTGTTACATGGGTTGAGCGTCTAGGCAACTCAGGGCTTAATGGTGGACTCTCCTGTTCTACCTGCTCCTGTTCTTCT
>AZIM01001163.1:203025-216213 GCA_000516915.1 Ophiophagus hannah
CTCCCAGAATTCTCTAGCCAGCTATGCTTAGGACATGCAGGTACATAAGAGGTATAGCAGGAACTGTACGATATTGTATTCAACAGGCAGCCTTGGGAGCAGCCTTGGGAGCACTCGACTCTCCGGCCCACTCTCCAAATGGGCACTCCTGCCTTCTGCTATAGTTTCCTATAGCTGCTCCGTGGCTGCAGGGCTTCCGTCAGCTTCTGTCTCAGGTCCCAAGATCTTCCTCTCCAAACTGCTGCCCAGCATCTCCTCACAGGAGAACTTTCAGCCCTTCCTATCATGAGGACTCAGCTGCCTACTCTCGCCCAAAGCTTCCCTTTGCTGAGTAGCTGTTATGCCAGAAGGTGGGGGGTGTTAGTTGCTTTCCTTTCTGAGGGGTCCTTGGTGCTCTCTGAGCTTGCTTATTTCTTGCAGATGTCTCATTACCTAATGAACGAAATTACCTAATGAAATGTCTGCAAGGAAACAAACAAGCCCCAGAGAGCACCAAGGACCCCACATTTCAACCCTGAGCTACAAATATTTTCCATTATTGGGCTTTTCTTTCTCTCCTATCTCATCACCGCCCCTCCCCGCCTCAGACTTCTGCCCCATCCAGAGTCAGGTTCTTTTACATGTTTCCGAGACAGGGCGCATGCTCTCTGCCTTCTTCCAAATTAGTTCTTCCACCATCTGTCCCAATTGCCCGGCCTTTGGGGGTTGGCAGCCGCCTTTTGCAGGAAATCTTCCTGTCTCTTCCTCTCCCCAAGGTATGCACCTCTGCTTGCTTACGAGGATGCTGCAATCTGGAGACCTTGGCATTTATCCAGCATACCTTTGCCAATGTGGCCTTTTCCTCCTCCCCTCAAAGCAAGGGGCTGCTTAGGTTACAGGAGCTGTCATCCACATCCCTTGTTCCCACAGAAACTGCAAAAGAAGTAAAAAAGGAGAGGGGTTTATCCTAAACAGGAGAAAGGAACAAAGCAAGGACAAGATGAGAAGGAAAAAGGGAAGAAGAGAGAAGTTACCTTTCTTCGAGGAGAGGCTGATGGTCTTTAATGGGCCAGGAGAAGCAGCTACTACTGGTATTGTTCTTCCCTGCTTCTCTGCCTCTCAGAACTGGTGAACAACTGAACAGTGCAGAAAAGTTAAAACAAGTAAATAAAATCAGCCTGTTTAACAATAAAGAATTTTAAAATGTTTGAAGAAGCATGGTTTAATATATAGGTTCCAAAGATTTTTCTGCTTTCCACAATAAAGCAATGTTTAAAAGGAGCAATAGCTGCTCCTTTTAAACAGCGTTTCCATTCTGCAAATCTAAAGCAATCCCATCTATCTGCTTTAGAGATGATCCGGGAGCAATTGTCTCCTGTAAATACAGCATATGGATTGTGATGCACTTCCAGGTTTCTTTGTATGTTAAGGAGCACATTTATCCATTAGGGTTTCAATTTTATCGCTCTATACTCTCACACAGCAATTTTAATAATCAAATGCATTAGCTAAGTTGTTGCACGTTAGCAGTTTTTGAGAATTAAGCAACAAGAATCAGAATTACAGAAGCGAAGGGGGGATGGGCTATTTAGGGAGAGGGTTAAATGATTAATAGGGTTAATCTCCCTATTTAGGGAGAGGGTTAAATGTTCACAGATTTCTCCTTGCGTAAATTTAGTTTGCACTTTACCAATGCAAGCAATAGGTGTTAAAATGTGAAGCGTCTCAGCATACAAAGACAATTCTCCTTAAAGAATTTATTCTCCTTAAATACTGTACAGTAAAAATGCATGCAAAATTAATGATGCTCAGTTAAAAGTTTGAGTTGCACTCTGACTTTGATAAAGCAATTGGAAAGTCAACAGTCTCTTTGCATTCTCACATTCTTTGTTTATTCCAGATTGCTTTGGAAGGTGCAAATGTAATGCAAACTGTCATTTCACTTCCGTGCACTTTTGTCCTCTCATGACAGTATGCATTGGCCCCAGAGAATTTAAAACTCTGACTAAAGGATTTTGTGTGAAGTACTTCTTGTTTTTCAACTAGATTTCTAATTGATATCTTTGGGATTAGAAAATGCTATATAACAGAAGCTCTCCAGTTAGAAAATATAGTATCAGTTGAACAGAAAATCCTATTCTTGCATATTGTACATTTAAAAAAATCTAATTCTTAGTTTGCAGATAAGAAAAAAATTAGGAACTATTTATCTGCTATAACTTTCTTAAATTTCATTCGTCACATGCCTTAGCTTTTAAAAAAAGAAAGAGAAATCTAACAGAAAGAGAAAAGAATTCAAAGTCTACTGAATATATTAAAAAGTCTATAAATTTGTTCTTAATTTGCTAAGTGTGCTTCCACACAAATTCTAAGACGTATTCACTTTGATAATCTTATTTCATGATTAATTAATTACCTTAATAAGCATGCAAAAAGTTAATATCTTGCTCTGAACATTACTGAAATTGTGGTTATTGTGCTTTAATTACAGAAATCTAGTCACTACTGAAATAATGATGAAGAGTTTAAAGATTATAAGTGCTTCTGACAATCTTAAAATGAGACTAATTCAGCCAAAAAATCATTTCATGTGTACCAGATGCCTAGATAATGTTTTAAAAATGTTAGTTGTGTTTGTTATGATGAAAATGTAAAATGATAGAGAGGACATAATATGGCTTGTCTTGTTACTGTCACATTTCGGTTAATATGCATAAATAACTTCGTATTTTAGAGAGAAGAATTATAATGTTTAAAATTGTACGTGTAATTTTGGACAACGTATTAAAGACTTGAACTAATATATGAAGAACTATAAAGCAAGAAACAATAGATTTTTTAAAAAAGCATTCAATTATTCCTTTTGCCCTTCTTTCTGTTGAGTAATTATCATCTTAAAACTTTTCCCAAAACTTTTCATATCTTTTTAATTCCCAAGTCCCCAAAAATTTGTTTTTCCTTCTTTCAGCAAAAAGTACTTACAGGTTTTCCAGCCTTTCTACTGAAACTTGTCAGCTCCAGTATTTCTGCAAGTCTAGTTAATTTTATAATCCAATCTTCTACTTTAGGCATTTCGTAGCTTTTTCAGCTTACTTGCATACAATAATCTTGTCATCATTACTATATTACAATAAAAATGTCCCATATTTTTTTTTCTAATCCCTTATCCATAAAACTTAGTAGGACTAATTCTGGTTTTGTCATGATGTTAGTCCATCTCTTTTGCAACAATAATGTCTATGGCAAAACACAAGAGAAAAGCTACTGCATCACCTGCTTGGGTATGTTCATGTGGGTTAGGTGTGACAGGGATGTTACAATTTGACGCTACTTGGGCACAAACCTCCAGGAATAATTGGATAATCCCCCAAACAATGGCACATGGGGGTTTTTTTCTTGTAGAAATGAGGCATTCCTGGGTAGCCATCCCAAGCTTCCAGAGATACAATATCCCCTCCCCAGCACAGTCCACTTTGTGTCCCAACTCGACTATTTGATTTAGGTCAGTTTGTCATTTCTTGGCCTTAATAATGACTCTGGTTTTTCTAATGCATTGGACCACCAGCATTAAGTGTTCCAGATACTGTTCTCTGACGGTTGAAAAGATAACTACATCTTATTTATATATGCCATAAAAAGTCATCAAAATCCATTTGCCAGTCTTTTAAAGTTGTGAGAACATTTTGAAGATGAAGGTAACTTGTGATGCATGACAGCAGCTGATTTTTCTACTTACCGAAGGCCCTTTCCATTACCTTTTTGTGGAGTCCAGGTAGAAATACAGTATCTTGACTGCCATGTGATCTGTTCCATCATATCAGCAGTGGGACGAATAAACAGTTAGCCTGGCTCTGTTTTCCTAGGTTCACAACAGACCATGGAGAAAACTACTCTGCCCCACCCATTAAGCATAGCAACCAGGATGCCTGGGTAGACCTATGCATTCCTACAGGGTCAGTTCACTCCCACTTCCTGCATCTCCACAGTTTTCTTTTTAAGTATAGCTATGGGGCTGCTGAGTGTACTCCATGTCCATAATGGAGACGACCAGATTTATTTATTTTTTAGTCACACAGACCACTTCAGTTGTAGCGGATGCTGAGAACTCCAGTTTTATAGTAGAGGCTAAAACAGTACATCAGAACAGTTTTAATAATCTCATTTGAATGTGACATAAAAGTAATCTCACATATAAACTGCTTGCTAGGGGATCAGGCGCACAGAACGCTGTTACCTTCCCACCAAAGTGGACCTGGCTATCATTGAGACTGCCTGCTCCCAGCAATATCTCTGCCTGTCCACTTCAATCTCTGACCAGTCCTGCTGGACAGGCAGAGATATTGCTGGGAGCAGGCAGTCTCAATGATAGCCAGGGCCACTTTGGTGGGAAGGTAACAGTGTTCTGTGCGCCTTCGGCATTTNGTCATGCTGGCCACATGACCATGGAGATGGCTTCGGACAGTGCTGGCTCTTCGGCTTTGTAACGGAGATGAGCACCGGCCCCTAGAGCCAGAAACGACTAGCACGCATGTGTGAGGGGAACCTTTACCTTTAAGCCAAGATTAATATGTTCTATGAATACCTTAGCATACTTGCACTACTGCTAGGGAGCCTCCTTTTGTTTGAGTATCAAGGTAAGAACCAATGACATGTTTTCTATTCCAATCCATGGCAAAATCCCCAATGGGTGTCTGCTGCTGGTATTAAGCACCACTGAATACTAGGGCTTCAGGGTATTCACGAGCCAGGTTTCAGCCTGGATCCTAGGAACTCTATGTCATAATTCAGCTGCTCTACCTTTTCTTTAATGTGATAACAACACTTCCGTACTGCTTGGACCTTGATAATCTGTATTGGTCTGAGGAGCAACATCTGATTTCCTGGCTCAAAGGTGTTCTTACAAGGTGCTCTATAATAGCCCTGCACTTGGAGGACTTTCATCTCTCTATAAACAAATCAGATCCAGATCCCATTGGTGAAGCCATACTATTTGATGGGCCTTAGGAAGCATCCCTTCTCTGTCCTGGTGCCTGCCTTGGGGAATAGCCACAGCCCTGATCTTGCTAGCCTTCCTCCAGAAGGCAGTTTTTCTTCCTCTTGTTCTACCATCTCACCTCAATTTAAAAAAATCCTGTGGACAGCCTTTCTACCATTTCCTACCTCACCTCACTTCCTGGGATATCTTTGCTTCAGAGTATGCACATCAGGATGAAGCATTCATTCTACAATTAACACTAAACATTGAAGCAGGATTATTTTACAAAATTAGTATAATTCAGCAATTGCATTCAAGAGACTTTATGCCAAACCGATGAACAAAAATCAAAGAAAAGCATACTTATCTCTGCTGCTTTTAAAGTTTGCTCTTTGCTTTTGGAATAAAATTTATCCTAGGCTATTTTTAGGACCTGGAAAAGAAAATCTCCCTCCCCAGCATTAAGCAACCCCAAAGAATCCATCCACCATTCAGAGGCCAAGGAAACCACTAGCATTTCACAGTATGTTACCAGTGAGGCCCAGAAAATGCCAAACAAGGCAAGATCTTCCTCCTGCGAATCAACGTCTAATACTCTATCAGCACTGCTTCCAAGCTCTGCCTCTGGCTTTAAAAGGTGAGAGGATTCATTCATCCGCTACAAGCATTTAGCCTTTTTCATCTCTGCCCAGAACCTTTGCGTTCCAGTTGCTAGTACGTTCCTGTGGGAATAGTAGTTTCATCCCCTGGGAAATAAAAGTTAATATTCCAAGCAGATGATAGATTAAACTGGCATTTGGATTTGATTTAACAGCCATGTAGTTTTGTTGAAGTTGCATCAGTTGTTCAGCTGATTAGAAGCTAGCTGCACAAGTGGCCACTGGCCTTTATATATGGAGTTTTTAAGGCTATAAAACTAATGTACCATTGATTTTTTTTGAAAGCTATACATTCAATCCTTATAAAAGGACTTGTCACTGACAAACTCTAGGACTGAAATTAGTTTTGCCCAATGTGCTTGATGCCCAGCAGGTGCGCTCTTACTGTCCCTTCTGGAAGATGTAATTGGCTCTTCAGAGATCTGGCAGATCTTATTTTCAGCTGTTCTCAGAGATAATCAACTCCATAAGTCAACTACCAGGATCTCAAGCAATTCCAGAAGAAGGAGAGAGTGAGGAGAGAGATGAGGCAATAAGCAGAGTGAAAACGGCAGGATGTATCTGAAGAAGCCTTAAGATTGGGTATTTCAACTGCTGGTCCTGTTGGCACATCCAATGGCAAAGAATTCTTTCCTGGACATAATCAAGACTGGAAGAAATAATTCTAACCTGGAGATCAAAGGCAGAGCTTAGCAGGAAAGTGTCGTGCAGAACTCCAGATCTAAGGTACATTTAGATTCTTGCTTTTATCATTAAGAAAATGTTGGATGATTATAAATATATGGAGTTTCTGTGGAAGCATATAAGGATTTTGGCTACTGTGTGATTGAATTCTTTTTTAAGCATTATTATTTGGGGAATATTCGGCTTGTTAAATGAATTCTTCATTGAAGGAAGATTTTTTTCACAAACTTGCTAACATATATTACTCCAGAATTCAGTTTGGTACAGTATTTGACAGATAGGATTAAAAATAAATCACAAGTGTGAAAATATTGAAAATTGCTAAATGCATATTAATTGCTGGATCCAGTTCAGACCAGGAGAATAAGCAATATTAGCTATATTGACTATATAAGATAAACCGGGTTTATACCTTGGCAGTGAATAACAGAATTTTTCCTTGGTACTAAACTATGTTTAACTTAAGAAGAAAATGCTGCCGATGACATGATAGCTATATTCCAATACTTGAAGGGCTGTCAATTTATTTTTCAAAGCACTTGAAGCCAGGACAAGAACTAATGGGTGGAAGCTCATCAGAGGGAGATCCAACCTAGAACTAAAGAGAAATTTCCTGACAGTTAGAACAAATACTCAATGAAACAGCTTATTCTCTAGAGTTGTGCGTGCTCCATTCCTGGAGGTTTTCAAGAAGAGCCTGGGCAACCATTTATCCGGGATGGAATAAGAACTCCTGCCTTGGGTAGGGGGTTGTAGTAGAAGACCTTCAAGGTCCTTTCGAGCCCTATAATTCTATGCTTCATAGGTGATTTTTCAATCCAGTTGTAAGTGGTACCAAATCTTACACTGTTTGGGAACACAGTTCTAAAATGTAAGTGATAATAATGCTCTAATATTTTTGCTTAAGAGGGGAGTAGCAGGTTTTACCCTTTCCTCTATAATGTCTGTATATGCATAGTTTGTTGAATAGTTTGCTTTCAACAGCAGTTACTTGTTCAATTCAATTAGAACCTGCAGTTTGTTGACCAGACCCAGCATAGGAATGCATGAGAAATACAATGCTAGTAATATATGTTGGTTGTGGCTAATATATGTTGGTCGCCACCTGAACACAGCACTGCATGTGTATTTGAAACAAGAGTGATAGCATTAGCACCTGCTTTCTTACTCACTTGTAAAATTCCATCCTAGTTCTTCTATGCATGCTTTATTGTCTCTTGCTAGTTCTTGAGATATGATAGCAATTTCTAAATACTTAAAATGTCTAAGTATCAACAAAAACTGGGCACATTAAGAAAACCACCTTGTCTTCCTCACACCCACTGTTCAGCAGGAATGCCGTTTCCATACCTCTCCTTTCTTTGCAGAGTTGTCCAGAGTTGTGTCCATCCAACATCAATGCAAACCATGTGCTCTTCAGGAGAGAGACTTGTGGTTCTGTTATTGATTTTTGCTTAATGTTACATGCAGTAATAGTAATGACCCAATCTTTAGTCCCCCCATATCCTAGGTATACCTCAGAAGCACTAATTGAAATAAAAACATTTTATTTTAAAGTTAAATGTGGCAAAATTATTCTTGGTTTGATATTATCAGCAAATTTAGGAATATAATAAGGTGTAAAGGTAATGTGGAACCAATTTTTTTTGCTCTTAAGGACTTTGAGTATAACATGTAATGTTTAATTAGTAATCTGCATCCAAATTTTTAATGCAAATAGTCTCTTTGCTATAATGCACAGGTGGATCATAGATTCATGGTCATAAACTAAAATTATATAATTTTCCATGCATTTTAAAATCATAATGGAAGCATGGCTGAGCCAGAATTTTTTTTTTACTTTATTCCAATAGTGTATATTATTTGAATCATTTGTTTTCTCTTTTCCTGTTTAGATAAATGTGATTAAGTAACCTTCTTTTATTTCTTTGATATCAGTTTCAATATGACTGGAATGTACTCAAGGCAAAATGCTTCATCCCAAGATATTAATCTTCCTCACTACCAGCCAGATGGAGACCCTTTTGCATCAAAACTCTCAAAGGAAGCTGACATAATAGCTGGAATTTATTTATTATTAATAGGTAAGATTGTTTTGTTTTAGCTGTTGTTCTGGTAGGAGTTGTTGAAATGTATGTTTTGTGATAAGACTCTGCTACTGTTGATTTAATTTTGAATTTTATACAATAATGTTGTTAGATTCCTTGTATACCATAATCCATAAAGCAGTACTTTTTGAATTGTACTTAGTCTTCAGGGAGGATAGAATTGCCTTTTAAAAGAGTTCTGTGATATGTCATGTTGGATTATTTCATCCTCTCAAAAACTATTGGCCAAAATTAGAAATCTTGCTACCGATTGCTTGGGGCTGAGACAGGTATGTCATTTTTTTTTAAGGCTTAGGGAGAGGGTGAATGTTAATCAGATTTGGCTTGTTAGCTAGCATTTATCCTGCCATAGATTCTTCTAAGAGCAAAGTTATCAGAGGAACTGTTGGAAGAATTTTTCTACATTCTTATTCATCTCTCTTTTAGTCAAAAAAGAAGAAAATTTGTCCAGCCATAGCTTTTTCTTTCACCCTGCTGCTGTGATAAGGATTTTCCCTTCTGTGCAATCCATAGGGTAGGAATTTTTCAAAAAAGCAGAACATCAAGACAAATTGAAAGAAAGATTGTGCTTGAGGAGAAATTATGTTTGCAGGATTCCAATGAGCTGTTCCTACCAAGTAGTCCAGCAGCCAAACTACAGCCACCAAAAAGGAGAAATGCAGAATGTCTAGATATTGTATTGTACAGTAGTTATGACCACAACTGAGCTCAAAATTTCTGTTGCTAAGCGAGGCAATTGTTAAGTGAGTTGTGCAGTCATTGAATCTGGATTCCTCCACTGTCTTTGCTTGTTGGAGGCCAGCTGGGAAGGTTACAAATGGTGATCATTGAACCTAGGACAATGCAATTATCATAAATACCTACCAGTTGCCAAGTGCTCGAATTTTGATTACCTGGCCATGGGGATGCTGCAACAGTCATAAANNNNAAAAATGGTCATAAGTCACTTTTTAAAATGCTGTTGAAACTTCAAATGGTCACTAAATGAATTGTTGTTAGTCAAGTACTATCTGTACTTGAAAGGAACCTCTCCATTGCCACCTGAACAGGGGTTCCGTGGACATTTCTCATGGAAATGTCCCACATGCAATGTGATTTCTAACTAATGTGCATCATGCATATATAGACACAAATGTATACCCATATTATAAAGAAGCCTATACAAAGAGGAAGAAAATACTATATCAGGGGTGTCAAACTCACATTGTCACGGCAGTGTCACGTGACATATTGGGACTTTTTCCCCCTTCGCTAAAGCGGGCATGGCCAGCACATGGTGTATCCGGCCCACAAGCCGGGAGTTTGACAGCCCTGTACTATATCTTTGGGAGAACTATTGTAAAATATTGGATTGGTGTTTTTTTTTACTCAAGATGCATCAGGAACTGCAATAGTGTATGTCATAACTTGCCAAGATTGGATTACTGTAATGCACTCTACATGGGGCTGTCCCTGAAGACTCTTTGGAATGATATACAGCTGTTCACAATGCAGTGGCATGAGTAGCAATGGTTTCATGATCTGCACAGCTTACCAGTCAGCTTTTAGGAACTATTCTAATTCTATAAAGCCCTTCATGACATGGGGCCTGGTCAGGCAGAGTGGATGCTTTCCAAGTTTCATCAATGAAAGACCCAGGAAGTATGTCTCATCAGCCCTATAGAATGGCATCAAATAACTCCCATCATTCAGAACATCATTAAAAACATGGTTGGAATAGGATGGTTGTGAAGTCCCCACAGTTTCTTAGGTTTTTTTTTCTCAGTTGTGTGTAGTTTCCCAATTGATTTTGGGGTTTTTTTCTCTTTTAATTATAAGCAGCCTAGAGTCATTAAGAAGTCAGGCATCCTTGAAATTGAATTAAATAAGTTTTTTTTTTTAAATTGTACCGTTCTCTCCTCTGAGCTCATTCTAGCACAAATAAAAAAAATTCTTGGGGGATCATGAACTCAAAAGCATTTTGCTTCTTTGGTAAAGTTGCTACTCTTTCCCTATAATTATCGCACATCTTTCCTTAGTTCAGAAATTCATTCCCTTCCATAGAGCTGTTCCCCTTCTATTGCCTGTCTTTTTTGAACTACTTGCCTATCTATTTCATGGGAAATAGAGAAGAGTCAAGAGGGAGAATAATGTTTGACTCTAACTGTTTTTCTCTTCTGGAGGAAAGGAGAGATACAAAAATTATAAATAAAATATAAGAAAGAACATGTGAATATATTTATGCCAGCAGTTGCATGCTGGGGTAGCCATGAGCAAGAATTTGAAAAAGAGGAGAGATGGAGATTGTTTTAAAAGCAAGTTCATCTTTAATAATGTAGTTGTTAGGGCTTTGTCATGTTTTGGATGGTATGCTTTTAAAGAAAGTTCCATTGAAAACTTTTTAGAACTCTTTAAAAGGGTTTCTTTCTCCTCAAGAAAATGTGACCTTCCCCTGACAAATTCTTGTCATTGTACCTTTATCTTTACTCAAAAATGTGATTTCCCCCCTACTACACTAGAATATTGAGGAAAGGGGTGTGTGTGTGTGTGTGTGTGNTGTGTGTGTGAGAGAGAGAGAGAGAGATGCATCCTTTATTCTGTATGAGGGAGAGAAAGGAAATGAACGTATAGAGGATATATAACATATATATATATATATTCTTGTTCTCCAGATCTTTTAATCCTGTTTATCTCTTTTAAGATCTTCATGTTTTGAAACTGAACATTCATTTCTGGGAAGATGTCTTCTCTGTCCACTCTGATAGCACTCTTCTTGTTGAATTTTACTTTAATGTAGGAGTCCTGTCCACTTTAGGCAACGGATATGTTATTTATATGTCCATACAACGGAAAAGGAAGCTCAAGCCAGCAGAGATCATGACAGTAAACCTAGCAGTCTGTGACTTGGGGATTTCAGGTAATTCCACTTCAGCTCAGCTGAAAATGAAAATTTGGGGCCCAGTAAGCAGCATCTAGGCCTATAGTGATGTCTTCTTGGCATCACTGCCATTTTTTCCCCTGTGTTTACAAACGATTAATGCCAATCAGAATGGAAAATAATCATTGAAACAGTGCATATTTTAAATAATAATATGGAATTTAGTAAAGGCAGTATTTCAGTTGAATGCATTATAATATCAAACAGTTTTCCTCAATCTGGTGTCCCCCAGATGTAATGGATATACTCAAGGCTTAGCTAGGAATTTTAGAAACAATGGTTAACACAGCACCAGAATGGTGAATGCTGTTACAGTATATAACAACACGTGGATGATCATTTTTAAAAATCTAAATAATGCTGTACAATAAAATTTATCTTTATACTTTGTTCAGATGTATTGATCATTTAGTCAATTGAACCTTACATTTAATAAATTAATGATGAATAAAATGTGATCAATTAAAAAAATTGGAATGCTCTGCTAATTTGATAGTAAAGATTCAATAAAATAAATACTACATTGTATAATTCATTCATATCGTATTATACTGATGGCTTTTATTTTAAAAATGGAATAAAAGTATGTTGAATTTTGTGGATTCTGTGTTGTGCAATTTACAGAAACCTACAAACAGATCGTGAAATTATTTATAATTTCTTCTCAGTAAAAAAGGAAGTAGGAGAAATAATTATATCAATTATTTTCTAAATTCAATTATTTGCAGCCAGTACAAAATGTATTCATGTAGTCATGTATGACTCTTTTATATAGTCAAAGAAAAATCTTAGTTTTCTTTAATTTCAATAAAAGCGATTCAATATGAAGTCCCTCCATTTTGTATATTAAATACTATATGAGGAATTGGCTTGAAAATTATGAAGTGTGCCATGTCTTTGCATAGAGGTGTTGAAATGTTACTGATCTTCTTAATACTACTGGAAAAGAAAAATTCAAGGAAAAACAGACCTATGCAAAGGTATGCTCATTTGTTTACCATAAGCACGTCTAGTGATGGAATCAGATTTTTCATTGCTGTTCTCCCTCATAACACTCCAGTTGTTTGCTCTGAAAATCCCTGTTTTCAGGAACAGGTTTGAGGGAATATGATAAAAGATGATAGGAGGGTGAAACCCCTTTGCCCACTATTGCTTATCTCAATCCGATCCAATCCAATCCAATATCTTTTCAAATGTTGAATTGAAATCTATATAGCATGTTGTTGTTTTACTACCATTGCTGATACATTCTAGCACTACTCTGTTGGATATATAAACATAGATATATCTCAGAAGAAACATAGGTAGCCTTATTGGACTCTATAGTCCAGTTGAGTGAATAGATCTCAACCACAGTTTATGGCCTGCAAAACATTGGCTGAGGCAAATCTATAATTCCACTGTCATCTATCATAACTTTCATTACTTTGTAAGACAGCCATCACTTTAATTTGCACAAGTAAAGATCAAAAGTAATGTTTCTTCACCTTTCAGTTATGAATAGAGATAAACTAATTGGAAGAATGTGAAATAGGTACAACAGCTCATGTAATGAAAGCATCTTGACCTCAGCAATTTTTCTCAACTTTGAAAGCTGAAATTTACCACTGATCATGAAAAGGCTTTTTAACCACTTCTTCATTGTGGTCAATCCTATTGAAGAAATCATCAACTTACATGCAGAAAATCTGGAAATTGAAATGTTTGGTGGACATGTTATGGCTGTTAAATTGGATTTTGAAAAATATCTGCAATATTTTTCAGCATGAAGTCTTATAACCTTCCTTGATCTGTGAATAAATAATGAAACTATTAGCAGTATCTTATCTCTCTTCAGTTTGATCCTTCCTTCCTTCCTTCCTTCCT
>AZIM01001163.1:237239-253758 GCA_000516915.1 Ophiophagus hannah
GAACCGGTAGAAACCCACCCCTGGGATAGTTACTCCATTTCTTCCACAATTTTATTGGCTGTAGTAGATCTCATACTGTGAAGTGACCTAGTTGATATATTTCCAGAACGTCAGCATTCAATCTTGACATTTTTGCTCTGTCACCATCTTTGCCTTGGTTCATGTTCACATTCTGTGAATCAATGGTGTACATATACTTCCTGACTCAAACTTTCCTTTTGCCTCTGGCCATATTGGCAGCTGGATATTCTTTCAGCTTCATCATAAGTAGAAATGCTACTCCTACTTGCTCTTTACCTTCTTGGATTATTAGTGATTTTTCTAATGCAGTGGAGGGTAGGATTAATCTACAGGGTCACACTGATGTTACCCTGGTTAAGAAAGTTCATTTTGTTTTCTTGGCAAACTACTGGATTGGATTACCATTGCCTTCTTCTGCGGATTATATTTAGTCAATTATAATGTCCGTGTCAAGAATGACTCTTTTGATTCCCAGTGGTATAGATCACAGCTTCAGTGTGTTATACACAAGGTAACAATCCATGAGGGGATTTAGAACAGAGCAATCTTACTATTTTACTCCTGCATGAAACATTCCTTTGTGATATTTTCTATTTAGTCAATTCATTCATGTGACAAGTTTTTCATATTACGATTCGTTTCCCAGTCAGCCAGATGTTCAGACTGGAGTTGGCATTTTTATTCATCTATCCAGTCCTTCCCAAGGACTTGGCATAGGCAGATGTTGTTTGATGGTGCCAAAGGTACAGTTGCAGGATGGAAGCTTTTCTAAGTAAAGCTGCCTTTTGCAGTTGACTCAAATTGTCCAGTTCAACTTGTGTCCGGTTAATAATGCCAGCAGTGTATCTTACCACAGCTATGGCCCATATATTGATGGCTTTGACATATTTCCACAATTAAGTTTTGCCTTTAGCAATTTTTTCACTCATTGGATATGTTCTTTGCTAATCGCATTTTTAATATGTCCATGCTTGATGTAAAATGCCAGATACTTACTGTTTCTGATTTTATGCAGCTTTATTGCTACCTTAGCACATTTATCTAAGTCTAATTATATTGTTATATCTGGGCTAAAAATTCTTACAGTGTTTGTTAATGAATGAATTTCGATTTCTCATTTCCATAACTCTTCCAACTATCCATATAAAGCAAATGTGAGATTTTCTTAGCTTTTTTGGGTGTTTGATAATCTAGATTTGTTTACTTCAAAATCACTGAAAGTGGGATGATGGCAATGACAAATAATAAGAGTGATTGTGAGGCATCCTGCAAGATGCTTTTCCTATTATGAATATTATTTTTAATTTGTTATACTGTAGATGCCAATTTCAGAAAATTCTCAGTTGAAAATGAAGGTTCAGCCCTAGATGACATGCCTTGAGATGTAGGAATTTTTAACTCCCCAAAAGGTCATTATGAAATATTTGTAAACTGTTTTATATAACATGTTGTATATTTGTATTTACAAGAAAAGGGAAAATTAAATGCAATTGTTTTTGTCATCTGATCCTACCAGAGAAAATTCTTTTTGAGGTCTACTAGATAACATCTGATTTATTACAAAATGTTATATAATACTCAAGGAATGTAACTGATAATATCTCCTCCTTTTTTCTGGGTTTTTACCATAATTCCTAATGATATTTTCTAATATACCAGACAGCATGTAATTATTATAAACAGTAGGTGGTCCAATAAAGGCATTTTCTCTTTGGGCTTTCTGGTTTGAATGTTTTTCTTATAGTTCCTTGTAAAGCTAAAGGTACACTTTCTAATTTGTTAAACTCAGGACATCTTTTCATAATATAAAACATGTTCAACTCTTTGGTAAAATAAAGTGATATATAATCATTTAAGTAAGTAAATAAATTTAATTATCATGATGTCTTCAAAGACTGCATAGGCTTGCATTGCCAGCTGAAGGTGTTAGAACTTACATAAATATTGAAAATGAAGCCAGTTTAAGCGTTTTTATCTATAATGCAATCACACTGTATGTATATGTATGTTTTCTGTTTATTTTATTTATTTATTTAACTTATACAGCTGCCCATCTCAAACACATGACTCTGGGTGGCTAACAAAAACTAAAAATAAGATTAAAAAAAATAAAGAAATGAATAACAAATATAGGAGCCTAGGAAAAAAAGAACACCATCAACCTAAGCAAGATACAGACTAAACTGCACAACCGAGGTCCCAGGTTCAGCAACAAAGTCAGGTTTTAAGGCCTTCCAGAAAACCAGGAGGATGTGGGATGAGCCAAATTTCTGAAGAATGTTGGTCCAGAGGCAAATATTACAACAGCAAAGGCTATCCTGTGGGGAGCTACTAGACGACACAACCCAGTAGACAGGAGATGGACCATGTACCTCTATGTATGTGTTCATGCATATTTAAATATAATATGTGGAAAAGGCCTCATCCTGCAGTGGATAGACAATGGCTAAAATGATGATGATTGATGATGCATATATCTCCATTATATATTATTTGAGCAGTCAACACACACCCCTTTTATAGCAGCAAGGTTAAATAACATTATTTAATAACAAGGTTAAATAACATTAAATAACTGTCTGCCAAATCCGAAGGGCATTAATGTTATTTCAATGCACTTCCCACAGTAGTTTTGGAGGGCCAGTACAAAAAGATACCATATGATCTGAGACTGTGCCCCATGGACAAGGGGCCCTTGAACCTACGGCTCACATCCTCTATACTGCATCTTCTTTAAGGTCTCACAGACTCAATTTATAACAGACTCAATTTATAACACCTCACCTAATAAAGTGTCCAGGAAATTGTTGTGGCCTGTTGACCTCTGGCTCCTCCAGCAGCCGAATCAGAGGAGGAGTACGAGGAGGAGGAGGAGGAGGCGTGGGAGTCAGGGTCAGCATCTAGGCAACCTGAGAACTCCAAGGGGGAAGAGGGAATGGAGCTGGCAGAGAGAGGGTCAGAGGCAGAGCCTGGGCTGTCCATCAGCCCTCAGATGAAGAGTCAACAACCCCCAGGTCAGGAGGTGACTGATGAGGGAGAGGAGGAACAGCTGGGTCCAGTGCCTGACATGTGGATGGGCAGAAGGCAGAGGAGAGGAGAGCAGTGGAAAATCCATGGGCCAATCCTTGGGAAGGAAGAGCCACCACTGCTAACAAAGCCCCACCCTAGCTCTGGGGATAAAAGTCAAGGGTTGGAGAAGAATAGATGTGGCAGACAACTGTTCATCTTCTGGCCAGACAGACTTGTTAGCCTGCATTGAGAGAGAAACTTTTTGCCGGGGCTGCCTGGAGTTCCTAATAAAGGAATCTTTGAGTTAACTCCAGAGGGTTTGTCGTATTTGGAGAGCTGGGTCAGAACAGAAATACTGATCTTTTTTACACGTAACTACTGTTATCAGATAAGTATGGAGTAGCTGAATGTGGCCAAATTTGGCTACGCTGTGTGTAACATTAGGCAAACTTTAACTGCACACTGTTAATCCACCACCAATTGCAATATATTATTCTGTCTTTCAGTTTTATTCTTTACAATAATTATTGCTTTTAATGGTTTTAACTTGCTGGCCTGTGACCATAATAAAAATTGATTGATTGAATTTCCATTTATTTATTTATTTAAAAGCAAAAGCTTGGGCTGATAACATCACCTATTTATAGTGCCTCATTTCATTGTCCATGATTATAGGGAATATATTACAAAATACTATTTTACAAACCATTAAGTTTTATTCAAGCATTTTAAAGCATAGAACTGTTGATTAAATTCTATTATGAACACAATGAAGTTCTGAATCACTGTCATTGTTCCCCTGGGATAGTGTGAGAAGGACATCATAGTAGTATTGATGATCTGCTGCAGCAGCTCAGGCGTAGCTCATTGTTATTCAATTATTGTGGTTTACACTTTGATCCTTAATGAAATTTGTGATATATCTTCTCTTTACAGACCAGTAGAAAAGCTCTATGTGGTCCTCAACCAGAGGTTCTCCAGATGTGCTCAATGGTACCGTATTGACTGGCGTTCTGGAAATTGTAATTCCAAAATATTGAGAGGACTAAATTGAGAAAGGCTGTGATATATACTGATGTGTTATGTATATACTAGAGTGTATCAACATCTTTATAGATGGACTTTTATCTGCCTGTTGTTTTTTTTTCCCCAGAGCAAACAACCTAAGTTTGAATATATTTATAAAGGTATACTTTGTGAAAAGATAAAGATACATACCTACTAAATTAACATTTGCATATGTGTTTCTTTAGACATTTTCTCACAAAGTTGCTATTGCTATTCTGTACCAAAGCTGTGCACTAGTTCTGCCTTGATCTGCTGAGAGTGATTTTTCTTCTTATATAAATGTAATGCCCTCCTGGGATGCCATTTCTTCCTGATATTCCCAATTAAAGATCTGAAAACCTTTTCCCTGCAATATGTCTGCAGATGACATATTGTGAAAACCAGTAGTTGACTATTATAACCCTATTGTGAGCATAGCAGGTAGAATCAGAAGAGATTCTTACCCAAGCATCACTGACCTCTTATGTAAGTGCCCATATCTGGTTATTGAAAGATGGCACTAAGAAATGCAGTTTCTGCAAATTACAGCCTTGTTTTTCATTGTCTTAAAAGCCCATAGGATAATTCATATACTAAAAATTAAACAAGAATGTGTTATATTCCCACTCATCTCTCTCTGCTTCTTTAAAGAATGGCACTATGTCAGAATGTATTTTTGTTCTTTGCAAAGGTTCAGATGTAGAGCTCTTGTTAACTTAAACTAATGTAAATGGCTCGCTCATTCACTTCCTTGTTTTTCCAAACAATGAAGATATAGTACTTGCCAAAGATAAATCATAAAAGATTGCATTCTTAGGAGTTCATGCAGGAGGCAATTTACAACTTCTAGCTTATTGAAAACTCATAAACATTTTTTACCCTAGTACTGCATAAAAATATTTCTTTCTCCATATATGGTGGTAATAATATAATTAAATCTTCTATAGATTGTGATCTATAAATGATTAATACAAAGTTCAAGGAACAAGGAAGTATTCAAAGATCTCCTGAATAGAGACAGATAAGTGACATGTAATTTGAAGGTGATATAATAATTGAAATATTTAAGGGACTTTTCTCCCTCTTCCCATAACTTTCTAACTTCATTATGTGGTTGGGGCTGGAGTAGTCAGCTCCCATGTAGCTAAATAATTAACATCCACTCAGAATGTTCTCAGCATTGAGACAGAGGAGACAGCAAAAAGAAATTAAGCAAAACCAGAAGTACCCAAAGCATAGAATAAGCATTCCATCTGTAAAATAAAAACTCTTGATATAGTCTATTTGTTTTTGTTTTTCTCCTATTACATTTGGAAGCCCACGATATGGGTCAACACATATATAACATTGGACTAGATGAGACATTTTCACCTGGCCATGATAGCAATAGTGCACGAAGAAGACCAATGTAGTATTTATTGTTCAGGATCCCTCCCCTGGCATATTTCAAGATTTGGAAACCAACACTATTTTGGGGGGGAAGAAACTGAGGAGGTTACTAATCCAAGATGAGAGAACTAAAATTTCCCAACATAAAATAGTACAAAACATTGGCTTAATACTTCAGAATGCTAGAAGAAATAATACAAACATATTTTGTTTTTTTAAAAAACAGTTTATTGTTTTCATACAAAATTACACAAACTAATAAATCCTGGCAAGATATAGAGAATAATTTTTATTTTTTCATAACACAAATATAATAAAAAATTAAACTAATGAACAATATTCATCAGGTTATCATTTGTTCCCAACCTACCATTTCTAATATAAAATACATATTGGTCACCACACCTATTGCTATAATAGCTTATGTTATGCTTATATTAATATTTCAAAAGTGATCATATTTTACACTTACTAATCATTTTCAATGAACCAGACAACTAATGATTACAAAAACCCATGTGACCCATGTAAAATAATGTAAAGACATGTGTGTCAAATAGGGTTAAAATCAGTGAAAATCAATATTTTTCATATGGAGATCTTGCATTGAAGTGTCTCCTGGTTCCTGGGCTGGGCTGTGATTGAGGAGAACACTATGTTATGAAAGATAAAATAAAACCTAAGTGTCTCTATTTTCGTTTTTATTCACAAAATTATCCTGAAAAAATAGTGACTACTAGTTCAGGAGTCCCATTCTCTGATGAAATTGATAGAGTTACTCTATAAATCTCATGGAAATGATGTCTCTGAAGGATCACATGAGTAATTTGAAAAAACAAATTTATTTTAGGAATACCTTTAAATATTATATTAACTTAGATATTAACCTTAATGTCCCCCATCATGCTAGAATTCTTGAATAATCTCTATGGTTTAGATTCCCAAAATTACAAGTGACAAATTGGGGACGACGGTAGATTATAGAAGACAGAAGAATTTGTTAATTGTATATTATGCAGTGCTTCCTCAAGTATAGCCTAACAACTGTGCTGATTATAGTTTCTATATCTCAACCAAGAATCCGTCTGTTTGTCTGTCATTGTACAAAAAAATCCCTAATTTTTAATTCATTCATATGAGCAATAGCATCTAATTTATTCAGCCAAATATGAATCTTGTTTTGCACAGCACTTTTGAGAATTTTGAAAAGAACAACTGAGTGAAGATTTAATAAATATGTTTTTAATGCATTGTGTCAGACTTAATTGCAGACATCTGGCAAATGGAAGATGTATTAAGGAGCTGCCCAAAGATGCCTAAAGAATTTCAATAAGAACTGATTGCTCTGAAGAAGCAGACTCATTTAAAGATTGGAACTTAGTTATTTGTTGGGTTTTGAACTCACTTCCAATTTTTTTTTTAAAAAGGGTCCAAATAACATATTTTGAGAAAACATGCATTTAAATATCATATTAGTACACATTTTAAAAGAAGAAGAAGAAATTAGTGCAGGAAATGGATGAGTGAATATAAGCAAAAGTGACAGCATGTGAAAAGGTACGGATTTCTCCCTACCAAACTAGGTTGCAGTGCCACCAGGCAGTAGCTTTCATATTATCAGGTACACAAAACATATAGTTAGACTTTTGCTTCTGCTTGCTTGATTCTTACAGCTCCCTTCTATCACAGCTACTACTAACAGATGGCCTTTCATCCTGAATTTAACTGAGCTTAGCTGAAAATAATGATTGCTACCTCTAGGGAATGAGTTAGTAATACATTTAAAGATGATGCGACTTGCTTCCCGTATAAAGTATTTGTGTTTTCTGATGTGTTTCCCTCTTAATGTTGTTTAATATGATTCTAAATATACCTTCTGGTTTATATAGTTTTTTGGGCACTGGCCTAGAAATTGTGATGAAGAACAGTATTTGATCCTTGCATTTTTTAAAAAATATAGGAGGCAGTTTATAAATAAAAAACAGAATACAAGTGAGAGAATGGCATAATATGCAACATTATATATTAGCATCCAAACAGGGTCCAGCTTTCTACTCTTTGAAGGAAAATGTAAGATGAAAAACAAAGCCAAGGATAATCCTTCCTCAAGAGCTTTTTCAGAACCAGGCCACAGTAGCTGAAATGCTAGAATTTCTACCCAGGAGCTTCATATCTCAAAGTAAGGAGCAGAACCTTAGCTGTTGAGTATAACCCATGACCACAAATGTTTTAGATTAACTCAACCAAACATACATACATAGCACAACTCCTGCCACTTGAATTGAATCCAGAATATCCCAACCATTTAAACTACAACCATGTTGGAATTTTAGCTAGTAAACAGGAAGTCAGAATTCAGTTTCTGAACCTTTTCCAGTTGGTGACCTGAAACTAGAAGAAGTCTTGAACTAAGTTCAAGTCTCCACTCAACTATCAACATGCAGAAGAAGAGTTTTACTATCGAGAGAGAAAAAAGATTGGGCGGGAGGGTGTTAGTGGGAGAGAGAATGATACCAATTTAGGTAAACTCTTAACTGCAAACCAGGAAATAGTTTAAATTAGGAAATGGATAAAATAGGGCACATACAGTATATTAAGCTCAGATTGTAATCTACATATGGATATATACAGATTATGTAGATTTACAGATGCTCAGAGCTGGCTTAGCTGAAGTTTTAAGGATAGGAAAAGGATCTGGCAATTTAAAAAGCAAAGGGCTTGGAGGAACCCACAAATTAATGGGGTGCAGTTAATTAAGCTTGCCAAGTGAGGCTAGGAAAACATTGTTTTTGCTGCTTACCTTACTATAGTTCCTAGTAAAAAGGGGGGAAATGATAGAAAACTCAGTACATTTAATTGCTCATGGCAGTTCTATAAGCATTGATAGAGATTATTCCCATGTAAATGTTTAGGCAGCAAAGCAATTCTTTCAGGGGCCTTAGGCTGTACCAATCACAACAGCTATCAAAACTGAAGCAGCAAAACAAGCCCATTCAAGTCAAGCTGTTTAAGGTTTTTCAGAGTCCAAAATTATAGATCTTAACCTGATTGTGAACAAATTACTTTTACCCATATCAATGAGGTCCTTCTCACTTGTTTGTTTTTAAGGAATAGTTAGGGATGAAAGAGGAAGGTGTGGGTTTTGGGGTTTTTTTTTTGCAAAGCATCACTGCATCTTTCTGCAGGCCTTCAGAAAGAAACTATGAAGATCTTTTTCTTCATTTTGTTTTGAGTTGTGTTTTATAGATGATTTCTATCTGCATTTAGCATTTCCTTGAGCTAAGATTTGTTTACGTTATTTCTTGCTGTTATTCTTGTATCAGATTTTACTTCCCCTTACAGTCATTTTATTCATAAACATGGCTGAAACATAGTTGAAATAAATTACATTAAAAATGATGAAAATATATACCAGTTTAAGCCCTATTGAATTAAGTGGGATTTTTCCACCTGAAAAGACATAGAACCTTGTGATTACAGTATACTAATATCCCAGGTATTTATTGCTAATTGAAAATATGTCATAACAAAGAACTGTCTGTCCCATATTCATGCATACATAATCGTTTCCTCCTCATTTTTATTTTCAGAGGACTCTAATATTTCAACTCACTACACTAAGGAAGAAAGACTGATTTATGGTGAAATATAGCAAACCACTATTAAGTCCTAAATCTATAAAAAGAGAAGTTAAACATGGATGTTAAAATTATTTTATCACATCCTGTCTACTGCCATAATTATGTCACATAAATTATATTATAAGGTTGTGCAGAGGTCTGGAATTGAAGGGCAAATGTGATTTAGAGCATAACTAGGATGCATGGAACCTCTGTCAAGAAAACCTTAAAGCAACTTTGAATATTTTTTCCTGGGCTTGCTCAGCAATTGCCTCCCAATCTTGAACATCATGATTGTTCTTTATTATGGTCACTTGACCAGAATTCTGCAGGTCCAGAAAGTAGAGAAATAACGTCTGTGTAAAATGAAATAAAATTATATTATTAAGCTGATTAACGCATGAAGGGTTTTACAGACAGGATGACAAAATGTTGCCTTTTTTCTAATGCAGGGGTAGCTGTGTATGAAATAAAGAGAATTGCCTGGGTACCTCACCAAATAAGGAGATATAAAATGGGTGTTTACAAGCCCATAGAAGGCACAATATAACAACACATGGACTGTAGATTCAAAGATCTTTTACCACAAGGGTCCAATCTTAGCTCACATGGAACTTTTTGGGATATGCTGCCAAACAGCTGTTAAGAGGACATTGAAATCCCCTAATGTTAGTGGACTTCAGTGTTTCGGAACAGATATTTGATTCAAATCGGGTTGCTCACCCAAAGAAAGAAGTTTGACTATTCAACACACATTCCTGGGCAGGAGAGACTGATCCAATTGTTTAGCATATACTTGGATGTTGTTATTATAACCCACAATGAGAATAATTTTGCCCTTCAGATCAGATTCTTTACGTTGTCTGACTATAGTATATTGCTAATATATTTATTCAATTTTTGAAGTTAGATAACTCCCAAAATATTGTTATCATAACATGACTCAGGATCAAACAAAGGCAGATTCCCAAGGGTGTCCCCCTTATATTAGAGGAAAGGCAGCATAAAATTCAATAGTATGTGCATCAAACTAAACCATCAAGTTTAGTAACTTGATGGGGATAAGGCAGTTTCTTATTTTCATTCTCCTTTCTTTTCTTGGGAAGGGATGCATGTAGCAAACGTAGAACTCATACAGCCTTATCTACAAAGCTTAGACAATGGCAGTATTTAATTTATACTTTACATTGTACTCCAGGTTTTTCTTTTACTAATTTTTTTACTGCAATATTTGAATCCTAAGGTTTATGCCATATCTGCTATTATAGGACATGGTCTATGTGCTGAAATCTATTATTAATAATATTCAGCATTGTTGCCCTATCCTGCACTCTGTGATAATACATATGTAATGGTGGTATTTGCCAGCTGCTATAGTTGGAGGCACAATAGGATCTTGTTCAAGGAATGCCCTTCCAGAATTGTCCCTCTAGTGGCAATGCTGATGATGATAGAATGACCCACAGAGGTTCAATAGATTCAAACTTGTTGCTCTTCAGGAATCCAGATTGTCAAAAATTATGGTGGGTTGCATTGTTCTGAGTTATGATCTTTGCAACTAAAATCAGGCACCAAGAACATAACCAGAGTTTTAAAAACATGTTGGAGAAAATAGTTTGAAAACAATAGTATTTCAGGTTATGTCATGGATATGTAAGTGTGGGTTAACCAAAAATATATGGGTTTTTTAGTTGCTTGGATCCAGACAAAGTTAATCACATTTTACACTCACTGAAATCAATAGGACTTAAATTAGTACTAACTACTTATCCCACTTTGAACTAGCCTGAATATAGCCCTCTGAGTTTCATGAGGGTGGATTGTAGTATAATTTCCTAAGCTGCACTCTGCTTTCTCACTCTGCTTTCTAATGCTATCATTAGACTGACGTCTACCTCCGAGCTGTCCCCATATTCACTCAAATAACTATGATAAACTCAATTTCCACAGTTCAAACAACTATCGTTCACCTGCATATATTATTAGGAGATACACCTGTAGTCCTCATATTGGGTTTGATCATGATTGTCAAGAGACCAGGAGAAGCCTGAACCAATTTTTCAGATTGTATAAAGAAAATTAAATTTCTTATTCTGCAATATTTCACTTATCAAGACTGGTGATAAGCAGTTGGAGAAAGGAAGAGGGAGTGGGGGAGAAAGGGAGTGGGAGAGAGGGAGGGAGGGAGGGAGGGAGACCATTTGGGAACCACGGCAGAGGCTGGTAGTATCTACTTATTTAAAGAACCCTTCTGGAGACTGCTAGCTTTGCTTCTTTTGAATAATGTTTCATATTCCTCTGCTCCTATATCAACTGTCATTCAGAAGAGCATTTTGCTGCCCTACATGCCCAGACTGAGGAACCTTTTCTAGCTCTGGAGTTGGGCACGATCTCTTCAGATGGCCCTCATTTTTCTGTTCTGAAATCAAAGACATAGCTAAACAGTCCAGAATAAGGAAGGCTCCTGAACCAAAATATATGATTTATGAAACTGTAACAGTAAATTGAACTGGTGGACACTTGTACCAGCATCCTCATTTATGGCCATCGATAATTCCATCAAAGTACCAAAGAATTGGGATTTGGCTCTCATCAGTCCAATCCATAAGAGAAGCAAAAGGGATGACACTGCCAATTTCTGCCCTCTCAGTCCATTGAGCCAAGTCAATAAAATGTATATTAAAAATCTGGAAATTGCTAGATTGCCTTGAATCTGAGTATATCTTGGGAGACAAACAGGAGGAAGTTGAAGCATGCACAATTACATTACATTGTTCTATAGCGCTGCAGCATCTGTTCAAAAATATTCCTTTAGACACGTTTATTCCTATTTGCAGTTTTCACTGACTTTAAATTTGCATTCAATTAAATTTCTAGCACAAACTTATAGGGTGCAACCTAATGACTGCACAATTGATAAGCTTCTGCTTCTTCTACTAATATTTAAATAGATGAAAATATGAGTAAAAGTAGATATAATGCTCAAGGACATCTAACCAAGGAAATATCAATGTTATGGTCCACATGTTTGCTTCAGAACTATTTAATTTATATATAAATTTACATTCACTAGGCCAGCATAAACAGCTTAAATTTCCACCCCCTAAACTAATCCAACAGCATATCAATTCATTCTTATAGCTGACAATGTAGTTCCTTTGTCCTTGACTTCTATTGGCCTTAAAAAGAGCTTTGCATGCTGTTTTATTTCACTGCAGTAACAAGGACATAGTCATTCTAAGATTTTTATATTTTCCAAACTTTGCAAGCTAGAGAACTGGCAGGAAAGGTTCTGGAATCCAAAATGCCCATTGGGAATATGTGCTCCAAAGGGCACGGAGATCACCCTCAACTATACAAAAGTAATTCCATCTGCTGTGAAATTATATTATTTGCAACTAAGGCTCATGCCCAGTTATTGTACAGGATGGAAATTAGGATATTCATATCCTGAGATGGCAATATTAGAGAAAATCCAATCTAAATTCCTGAAAAATATTTTCCTGCTCTCTCATTAAGTCCTGGCTATGGTGTTTCAGTGACAAGCAAAGGTCACAAAGGTCAAACAAGGTATCTGGATTATTTCTGGTTGACATTATTACACAACACAGATGGATTGGCCCCATAGAGGATAATTTTGATTCCTCTTGGGAAAAAAGCCATTTCTAGGAAATTACATTGTTATGGCTTTTCCCGGGCTACTCTTCTGTCATTGGAGTGAGAACAGCGCAGTGTAAATTTGAAAGAAAGGATTCTAGATGTAGAACACCAGTTGGATTATGGGATGTATTTATGTATTAACGAGTTCCTAAATTTTAAATTAACCAGTTTCCAAACAGGATCACTGTTCCAAAAGTTAAAAGACTCTTATCCTTGGACCATTTTGATGCTTTCCCACGGTTGGAAGAGAAGTTTGTCCCATGCTAAAATGACATTGTCTCTGTGGTGCATGGTAGAAACTACAGTATACCTCAGTTCTAGAATGATTCTTGTTTGCAGCTGATTACCCTTCTTTCTAAATTCTGAGGGCAGTCTGATTTTATTTTGATTTATTTGAATCCCACCTTTATTATTTTCACAAACAACCCAAGGTGGTAAACATATTCAATGTGTTTTCTTCCTCTTGTTTTCCCCACAACAATAACCCTGTGAGGTGGGCTGAGAGGGGTGATTGGCCCAAAGTCACCTAGTTGGCTTTCATGGCTAAGATGGGACTAGAACTCACTCACTTTCTAGCCTGGTGCCTTAACCACTAGATCAAACTGGCTCTCTTTTTTACTTGTTATATTTTATTTTACATTACTTATTAGACAAAAGGAAAATTTTGGGCACTTAAGTGTTTCTAAACTTGTTAAGTAGGTAAAATCTGCCCTGCCATGAGCTAAATGCTATTTCCACATTGCTTTCATAATCCTTGAGGGTTTATTTTTTCCAGGATAAAGAATTACTAAAAATAAAAATATTTTGGCTTGAATTTAGGTTGAGGACAGCTTCCATAAAATATGGAAGTATTATCTTGTTTGGATTTGAAGTGAAGACTCCAATTCCTGAATATGCACCTGTGTATTGTAGTCGTCATAGCTTGGTTGTGTTAATTCTTTACTGCAATCTGTTATATGCAGGCTGAGAATGATGTGAGACCATTCAATATTTAGAAAAATTTAGAGATCACCAGGTTATGAAAGCAGCAGTTGTGGATAGTGCCTCTGTGCCAGACATCATTATTATATAGTTACTGCCTGAAATTAATACAGATAGTCCTAGAATTACAATCACTTTTGGGACTGGAAAATTTGTTAAGTGGTACAGTCATTAAGTGTGGCATCATATGACCACACCCAATTTTATAATCTTTTTTGCTGCAATCATTAAGCAAGACAACACATGATTGTGATTTGCAACTTTCCCTGTTGGCTTCCCCATTGACTTTGCTTGCCAGAAGCCAGCTGGGAAAGGCACAAATCCACAATCATGTGAACCCAGGACACCGCATCTGTTTTAAACGCAAGCTGGTTGCCATGTGCATGGATTGCAATCATGTAACCATGGGGATGCTGCAACAGTTGTAAGTGTGAGGGCTGGTTGTAAGTAACTTTTTTGGCACTGTCAGAACTTCGAACTATTGCTAAACAAATAGTTATAAGTCCTCATTAGAAGAGCTCTTACAATCAATAGTATGAATACTTAAGAATATTATCTATCTGAACTCAATTCAATTTTATTGAAAGCAATTAAATTTTGCAACAGAACTTCAAAACAGAAATAAAAATAACATATCATCAAATCTATAACAGAACTCAATTATATTAAAATGCCATTAATTACTTCTTAATAAATGTTACAGTTTTTTGCACAATTGTAGAAGCAGAAATATTTTATATGTTGGTAATTACAATATATAAGTCCTCGACTTATAGCCTATAGTGTAATCACCAACATATAAAATATTTCTGCTTCTACAATTGCACAAAAACTGGCAACATTTATTAAGAAGTAATTGATGGCATTTTTAATATAATTGAGTTCTGTTATAGATTTGATGATAGGTTAATTTTGAGGTTTTGTTGCAAAATTTAGTTTCTTTCAGTAAAATCAAATTGAGTTCACACAGATAATATCCTTAAGCATTCATACCAATGATTTGATCATCCCATCACATGATGCAGTAACAGACAAATAGATGAAGTTCACTCTATTTAACTGGTTTTTTTTCTAAGATGTCTGCTACAAGCACATATTCTGAAGGAATAAACATATGCCCATTCCCTGCCTCACAAGCATAATGCAATCACTTGATAGAAAACAGTGTATGGTGCTAGCATCCACTTTATTTGCTGTGCGCTTGGAATATATTTGCAAATGTAATTATCTCTGCATAATTTGTTGTATGGCTACAACCAATTTACAATATTTTGAAAATAATGTAAGTTTAGAAGAAGCCTGTTACTTATTAATTTACTGACATTCGATAACAGTGCTTTTTTTATGTGCATGCCAGTTTTATGGCATGTGAACTATTGCATGTTCTGTGGCAACAGTGCATATTTACTTTGCAGAAAAAGATTCATAGATAAATACAACTGGGGCTACTGAAGACTGCCAATCAATGAATGTATACAAAACTAAGAAGAGGTAGACCATCAGCAGATTCTGTAAACTTCTTAGAATCCATATAAATGTAGGAGGTATCGACTATCTTTTAGATTTTTTGTCACAAAGATGGTGAAAAGAAATACATGTTTTGTTAATACACTCAAGTTTCTTTTATGTATTTGCTAAAGTAGAATTCTAAATCACATTCAAGTAGAATTTTCATATTGTCACCTCAGAAATGCATGTCCAGGTTTTTGGTATATTTAGTCATTATTTTAAAATGTTGGTTAAAATTGGCTTAATTTACAATTGGAATTGGTTTCACAACAGAGCTAATTTTAAACAGACTGAACGATAAGATTGAGAAATGGGAAACCACCTTTATATCTTTAGGAAGTGCCTAGTTTGAGTTCTTGGGTTTCATACAAAGATGGAACATTTCTTCTTTTTCTTTTCCATGTCCCCCCAACAGAAAAGACTTAGTTTGTTCTGAAATACTAGCTCATTATTGAGACTCTGTCCCCCTTAAGTTAATGTATATTTGTAAATAGCATGCATGTACACATCTTAGCTGAACATGAATATACTGAGAAACATCTATTATTGCATGCACTCAATAACCAGAGGTCTATTTCATTTGCTCAGACATGTTTGATGGCCCAATCAATAACTGTGGTTCATTCCAAGTATCTTTGACCTCAAGGCCAGACTAGGTGTAGCAGCATATACATCATTTTAAATTGCACAAACATTGGCAAATTACATGAATGTTTAAGGGAAAAAAACCAAAATCAGGACAGTAAGATACAAAGAAAGGAAATTAACCCTTTCCTTCCCTGTTACTGCTTCAATAAAAAAAATTTCTTCAAGTTCCAAGATGCTAATTTTATTGAGAGAAAAAAATCCAGGGAATTCTTTAATGAATATATGGTGTTTTAAGTTTGGGTATATCACAGAAACCTTAATTTTTTAACCCTGACTTTAGAATGACAAAACATTAACAACAATAGTTCTACTTAAGATCTGAAGGTTTACTGTTTCTCCTAATATGATCATAAGGTCAAATGAAACACTGATTTGCAAGATATAGCTATTTGTAAGACTTGAAATACTACAAAGAATTTTCAGATACAAATCAACCAAACCTTCCACTAAAATTTCAATTTGAATATGAGCATCATTGCAGATGAGTGTCAACATAGTCCTGTCCTTGTAATACAGTTTTATAAGAAGCTTATGATGCACAGTAGTACATTATGGAATGAAAAAAAATGAATAGACATGAGCAGTTTGACATAAGTCTATGAACAGAGATTCAAGATGTTGGCATTGACATATAA
>AZIM01001163.1:254080-267986 GCA_000516915.1 Ophiophagus hannah
TGTGTTTTTATTTTGTAAGCCACCCTGAGTCCCTTTTGGGAGAGAGGGTGGCATATAAGTCCAATAAAAATATAAATAAATAAATAAATAAATAAATAAATAAACATCATTTTTGGAAATCGTAGCTGACCATTCCCCTGTAGTATGCATCCTATAAACCATGATATTTGTACCCTTACAGCGTATATTAAACTAGAGTTTGGAGGTAAAACAAAACCATTGATAATATTAAAAAGTCTGTTGGTTTTTTGACAATATAAAACAAGGCATCACTTTAAAAAATACTATGATAATTGTTTATTAGCAAATGCAAAAACAAAACACACAAAACATGCAAAAGCATTGTTACAGATATTATATGACTGTAAATGGCTCAAAATATATAACTTACAGTCATCTGCAATCTATGCACATGGAACATTGAACAACTGACATCTATTCTACCACATGTACATTTGTCTAGCTTTTAGACTGTCACAAATTTTAAGCCATTAAATGGGAAAACACAATAGGGTTTTTGTGGGTGCATGGAGTCATATTTAGGAATGCATGACTGAGCCAACTGAAAAGTGCCATCCAATAGGGTTCTATAGTATCAAAACACAAGCAAGCAATATATGAAACTTTGTTATGGGGACTACATTGTTGGAAATTGAAGCTCTTGAAATATGTTGATTTGTTTAGAACCCCCCCCCCCAATTCAAAAATCTTTCATATTTCTCCTGTCTACCACATTTATGTGGCCAGTCATTCATTCATAATGTTCTTCCTCTTTTTGGCCCTCTTCTAAGTGGAAGATAGATGAGACCACCTGAGTTTCCAGTTTCTGGAGGTACTTTCTCAATTTTACAGCAATATACTTCGACCTCAACGTATCTTTTGCCTTTGCATGGTGGGATAATCACCAAGTGACTTGATGCATATTGGGATATCTGTCATACCCCTGATCCATGTTCCTGGCAGATGGAGCCCTTCTAGACACACAGGGCACACCTTTGCTTTAATTCCTCATTTTAGCAAATCACAAAGAGTTCTTCAACTCTTTCCTTTGTATTCTTTCACACTTCAGCTGCATGCACGTGCTCTTCCCCAATGCTAAGTAAATGTTTGTGGTTTAGTTTTCATTGTTATTCATTTCAGCTGACATCCTTCCCATTTAGGGGTACACCATTATCAATCTTTCATCTTGTCAAAATTAGTAAGTCTCCAAACTACATTTCTCTTCAAAATATCTGAAAGGAATGGTGGTGTCACATTCAAAGGTTATTAAATGTAAGGAATCAGATAAAATCATCTCTGTCTTTCATGTTCTTGATGAATTTTTCAGTGCATCTCTAAAACTGAAGTCTGCTGCTCAAATGTGAGTATAATTCTGCCATACACTTTGAAAATCTTAAATGTGGAAGGTGTATGTGCCTTTTAGCCTCTAGTTGTGGGCAATCAACAAGGTATATTGGAAGTAGAGGCATACTTGCAAGGAAACAGTTTACAGAAAGGATTTTAGGTCATCACAAATAAATCAGCAATCAATTGCTACTTGAATGGCAATATATCATATTAAAAATGTCTGCAACAGAATCCCCTCTTATTGTAATGTCAATTATTCTTGTTTGAAATCTTCTAACCAAGCTCATTGTGTGATGGAAGAAATATAAGACCTGAAAGAGCAATTTCAATTCCTTGAATGGGTGAGGTTTTCATGCTTTCTTTTGTTGATGTGCATGCCATTTCTGAATTTAACATAATCTGCCTCTTTTTATGAAAACTAAGAATCTTAATGATGCCATTGGATCTCCTTCCTTTTCTTATGCTCCTTCAGCAACTATGACTTGTCAAAACATTTTATGGACAGCTGCACTCCTTTTAATCCAATTTCATATAATGAGGAACTGCACTGAAAAGTCCTTGGCTTTACTATATACTGCAACAACATCAAAACATCTTCCTTTAAACTTCCAGTAACAGTTTGGGTTATTGCTTTTAATTGCTGCATTTTCCCCATGCGCCACCAATATATCAATATTGTATGTTGATGAAAAATTGAGGAATGTCCTGCATTGTTTAAAGAAAATATTTCAGCTGTTTTCTGGCAACAAGGATTTTTGTATTAGTTGAAGATCAGGAAATGTATTTTAATGGGCATGTCGTTTCATAGTTATTCAAGCATTCTCGGAAGTCATGTTTTAGTTCTCAGACTATAAAAAGATCACATCAAATTGTGGCTAATACTGTATAGAACTGCTTTCCTTCATTGAATACTTAATTGTATGGAGAACATGTTTGTTCCTGACCAAAATGTAGTCATTTGTTTGGTTTCTCCACCTAGGATTAGCATTCTAACAGGTACTGTAACCTATAGATCCACTGTTAAATATGACAAAAGCTTCTTAATTTCACACCCACCCACCCCCAGGAATGTCTTTTTATACAGTGTGGCAAAACCTTGGTTGCTTTAAAGGTTATTTGTCACAAGAGTTAAGCCACCTCATTTTTCTGAATGATTTAAAGTAACATTTTTAAAAGGCAAAAATCACACCGCAGAAAGAAAATACAGAGTAGGGCATGACAAAAGAGATTAGGCATAAAATTATGTAAGGAACATAAGATGGCAGTACAACATATATTATTGGAACACTGGTATGTAGATTGACTGTCCAAAATCTAATTCATGATGATACAGTCAGCATTTCAGCCTGTTGTCCCTGGATGCAATGCAGATTCTGTACAGTTAACTTTGAGGCAAAGCAAATCTTCCTCTGTTTAATGTATGCTGATCAATTAGAACAGGTTTTAGGCTAACAAAATATCTTGAGTATATGTCATGTTGATTCTCATACTCGACTATGGGCCTGATTTGAAGACTGGTATATACCTTACAAGAATTCCATCTTGGAAAGCCAAAGGCTTAATGATGTAATTGTATATGAGTTACACATATTTGTAATCCTATAGAGTGCATCATAAACTCATTTGTGAATTTGCTGGGGAAAAATACTAGTATTTCTTTATTTTATATTTAAGTATTGTTTAATTTCAAGATGTAGACAGGTAAACCTTGGGGAATATTATCATTTGTGTCATTATATAGTTAGTCCTCAACTTACGACCACAATGGAGCCCAATTTTTTTTTGTTAAGTGACAAATTTGTTAAGTGATGGTTTCCCCATTGACTTTGCTTGTCAGAAGGTTGCAAAAGGGATCAGGTGATCAGTGGGACACTGCAATGGTCATAAATATGAGCCAATTAGCAAGCATCCAAATGTAAACCATGTGACCATGGGGATGCTACAACAGTCTTAAGTGTGAAAAATGATCATAAGTCCCTTTTTTCAGTGTCATTGTAACTTTGAACGGTCAACAAATAAACTGTTGTAAGTTGAAGACTACCTGTATACAAAAACTTATATTGTAGCATGACCCACATTTTATTGGATTTGACATGTGTTCATGAGGGTGGTGTTATAAAAGGCTGTCTGGCAGCCATTTTGAAAAATGTCTTCTAGAAGTATGCCAATCTGCTCATACTACCTTTTTTTACACTCCAACTATATCTTTTATATGACCAAATACAAATTGTCATCAATAATGATTGTCTTACAATGGAATATTATAGGGACAAAATTCTTATGGCAGGTAATATATTCATGGGGGGTTTAAATCCAGCTACATGTTTAGTTCCCCCAAACACATTAAAGAGAAGAACAATTACTTTGTAACACAACATATACTTTCTATATAGAATATATCAGATTAAAATCTTCAGTATCTCTAGGTTTGTCTTAAAGATGTCTGCTTGGATTGGCACAGCTATAAAAATACGAAACAATTCAGATGGGTTGGCCTTGATTCACTATGGCATTACATGTTATTGGAGAATATGGCTTTAGGTTAAATAATTAGCAAATCAGAATCTCTTTACAGCATTAACACCTTGAAACAATTCACCAGGTACAAGAAAGAACACAGAGCATGGAAGAAGGGCCAGCATTGAGTTCTGTGGAAGCCTCTTCCCTCCCTGACTTAGGAATGGACATTACAGAGGGGTTGTCATTTTCAGGGGGAGGATTATGAGCACCTCTCACATTCACTTTATTCGCCCTTTCCTTTGTGTGGTATTGCTTACAGTTTACTCATCTCTAGTCATTCACATGCCACTTGGGGATGGTGAGGAGAACTGAGGTGAGGAGGAAGGTGAGTGGCAAAGAGATTTTTCTCTCTCTGTTTCCATCTAGTGATTGTCCAGATATTTGCAGCCCAGATATAGCAGCTGTAGCTCTGTATAAATCCATAAATCTTCAATGCACAGCCAACTGGTACCATATAGATGGTTAGAGTCTGTTAAATGAATCGGCTTCTTTTGAAAAGAATTAGTAATTTTAATCCCTCCCCACATCCCCCTTGACACTGGTTGTCAACAGTGATAATAATATACAAAATATATTTTTCAGGAAGACATTGCTCATTTATGCAAGGCAACAATGCATGAAGCAAGCCCTTTCCAAAATGCATTTGGGAGAGAATTTCGTGGCTTAATTCAGGGTAAAATTTCACCCAATCTATGTTTTTTGGTTCATTCTTTTTCCATTCTTTCTCTTGCACTTGTAATTCTAAGCAGAGACTTCACTCGTAGAACAGGTAGTATCATTTTGTTATGGTTTAATTCTAAAGTCATGCAGTAAGAGACACATTTACTGCTTTCATCTATAATTCTCAACAGCCACAAAGCTTTGTTTTATCATAGCTATTCTATCAGATATTTAATAGTAATGCTTTATAAAGAACAATTTCTCAAGCAGCCTCATCTCTTGCGCTTGCTATCTCTCACTAATACATGTATGTTTTCTCAATTTCTTACGACAAAAGACACAGTCAACTTATCCGTTTGCCAAAGGAGATTTGAAATACTTGTCATCTGGAAAATATTTCAAAGGAAAATCTTGCATCACATCACATTGAGCCGCCTCAATGGTGCTTACATTGCTATGTAGCCAACGTGATCCAGGCACAAAATGATTCCCATGCTGTATCTATGGAATGCGATCTATCATTATAGCTGACATGTTGGCCTGATTAGTATGCTGTGCCTAATGTTGGTACAGAGTATGTGTAGGAAGCAAAAGGACAGCACTGCAGTAATTATAGGTAGCACTGCAGTGTTTCAGCCCTGGGATGCTTGACAGAATTCAAGGAGAGTCTGCTGTGACTCTCATTACTTGTAGTTCTGAGGGGCACTCTATTCATAAAGGGAAGCATAGTCAAATGCCACCTTTGTAGAAGCTAACTTTCTTTAAATAATTTCTTTCACATACTGTACATTCAGAACTTATAATTTAGGAGGGGATATACTGGCTATCAGAAGCAGTAAAACAATTTTCATCTGTGACTTGCAGACAGATAAAGATGCATGAAAATAAGAAAGTACTTGGCTTCAGATGAAATGAATATCTACTTCCCAATTGCATAGGTTTTATCTGGGCCAACTTTTAAAATATATGATCGCTAACATACCTATGTTTTCCTGTAACGGTTTCTTTTCTTCCTGTTTTGAAACTATGTGGCCTGTTAAAATCAGTAAACTTAGGACAATCTTAATAATTTCATTTGTAAGAGATCTTTTTTTGTGTGCTAAAACTGCTAATAAGCATCCCCCTTGGTGAAGTCATAGGATTAAAAGGAGAAACTTTTCAGAGGAATTTTTTAACCCCTCTCTCATTTCTTTTCTTTTCTTTTTCTTTTAAATGGTTATTACTTTAACAACACGTTCACCTCCATATGCTCCTTCCTTGGGCTTCCTTTGTCTTGCTTCGCAGGGGCCAGCACAAGCAGTGGAGATCTTTACTTTCCTTGCAGCTCCGTGTAACATTTTTTTCAGTACTAAAAAACCCACATATTTTTATTTGACTTTCAGACTGCTGTCACATGGTCAGGATTTTCTTGAATTTCAATACATTCAATTTCTTCTCGCTCCTTTCGTTTGGCTCGTTTCTTTTTCTTGTGATGTTTTTTGGACGGTGGGAAAAACGTTAGGAAGACAGGTAAAATAACAAAACAGTGCAGAAGTGTGCAACTGCCAGTGAGCAGCAAGCATTTGAACAGTGTGAAGGTCAAGTTTGAAGGCACAAAAAGGAGGGGGACCAACCCAATAAGAAAAGATGTCACATTTTGCAAAATTGCTGTTCCGTGTTCTTGGAGTGAACTTTTTATACACTGAGTTCTGGTATGCTCAGTTGCCAGTACAAATGTGTAAAGCAGGGGTGCACAGTGATCTATGGAAAAATTCAAAGTGTAAATAAGGCACAATATAGAAATGCAATCCATGTCTACATTCCATAAAGTCATCAAACCCAGGACGCCCAACTCTATTGAGGTGACAGTAAGAATTAACCAGAAATTCCCCAGAGGGTGAATAACAAGGAAGAATGTGAGTAACAAGACCAGCAAGATGCCAAAACTTGAGATCAAGACAGGCATAATTACTGAGAGGCTGTACTGGTCCATGAAGACAAAAGTAGGGTTGAAGACAATGAACTTGATGCTCTGTTTCAAGGACAACGGTCTGAGTTTCTCCAATAATTCTATAACATCGCTTTGTGTTTTTTCACTAGTCCTAGCTACAAGATACATACGGGAAGCAATGATGTTATTTCCATTTCCAGACTTGGAGAAAATGATATCATTTTTAAAGTGTTGAAACTCAGACTTTCTTAAAAAGGAGTTTTGGAGGATGCTAAGGAAGTCACTTTTATTGGTTGCACTGATATTCCCAGCTCTCAGATACTGGTAATATTGCTGGAGCCAGGACAGTGTGTTAAAGCCTTCAGTCAGTTTCTTTAGGTCATCTTGGACAGTGCCATTCCAGTACTCAAGAGGTTCATAGATATAAAATCCTATCACAGGGCTATAATTGCTGAAGTACTTCTGTTGAATAACAGCATAGGACACACTCGGAGAATCACTAGAAAGCAAATTGATAATATTGACCCCATCACTGATTTGCAGGCAGCCCATAAAGGAGAAAGAAGCATAAATGAGATACAGTATCACCACAAATGGCTTAACATAGATATTAGTGATCCATTCATTGTAATGCTCCCTTACAAAATGCTGGATAAAGTGGTTCTGGTACGGGTCAGTCTCATGATGAGAAGACTGCTGGTGCCCATCACTCATCATGGTTTGGAACCAAATGGGTTTCCTTTCCAGATACTCTGCAGAGGGGATTTTACAGCAGAAGATACTGTGGTAACGATTCTGCTCCAGCTGCCCAGCAAACACCAGGCAGGAGCCAAAGAAAGAGAAGATGTAGAAGTAGTTCAACAGGATGGAGATGCACATGTTCTGGCAGAAGACTTTCACAGCCTCCATGTTGGTGAAAGGACTGGCACCCATGCCAAAGGCTATGAAGTACAAGGAGCTTGTCATGGTGTAGGAAACCATTACGTCCGAATAGGCATCTGCAACCCTGTCTTTAAATGGCAAATTTTCTCTGGTTCGACGCCATCCTGACAGAAGTTCAAATACTCCTTTGGTTCCATGACCTAAACAAGGACAACGAGGAAATACATTAATTTGTTTTCACTGAACATCGCATTTTCTTTTTTAATCCTATTTAACAGAATAACTGAATTAGAAGGGACCTTCAATTCAAGTCCAATCCCCTGCTCAAGCAGACGACCTTGTACCATTTCAGATATGTAAATGTTCGATTTATAACATGGCTTTTAACTTTTTATTAATCTTTAAAGTTAAATTGTTAACTTTTAACAATTCATAACTGTTTACTGCATAGAGTAAATTAAAATATGTGGCTAGATAGCAATTAGTTATATTTAATCCACTGTTAATCCCTTCCCCCATACACACATCTCATTTTATTGTCAAAGGTTTGGTCAACAGAAACAAAAAATTGATACTTTAGCTGCCAACATAAGACAATATCCTTTAAGCAGCCAACATAAGACAATATCCTTTAAGCAGGATTCTCCAAAAGTCCATAGTTCCTGTTGCTTCCTGCTGTCAGATGAAATCTCTATCTTCCCTTTGAGGCAAGTGAATGAGCTGATAAACTAGGGGTGTGGGACCGTAGTCTTTCTAATAGTGCTAAATTTCAGTTCCCATAAGCTGTCACTGCCAGCCAGCCAGCCTGGCTGGGGCTGGCAAGAGCTACTATTCAACAAATTCCCAACAGCTCCCAGTCCCTTGGAATATGAAAGTCTATGGTTTGTAAAGTTGTTCGTGAAATTGATGGAGTTTAAAGGATTTGGACATGTAGGAATCTACATGTCAGAGTTCTGGCACCTCTACAATAGTCATGCCAGAAAGGATTTGATGCAATTGTTCTTCATGAAGCTGGATCTATTGAAAATAGATCTTCACTATATCTTTCCACCTGAGCAAACAGTGGGAGGAGCAAGGGAAAAAGGATAACGAGTTTTGTATGGCTTGTCCTCTTTTTCTACCTATGTCAGGAAAACACAACTTGTAGGAACAGGAGGAGATGTGAATCAGTGAATGCAAAAAATATAAGAGATTTTAATTCTCCTTCAGTATCTTACGTATGACCAATCCTGCAAGCACTCTCACTAATATTTTTAGCATAATAGTTGAGTACAATTATTTTCAATGAAGCACAAACATATGCATTAGTAAAAGGAAGGGTTAGGGTTAGGGTTAGGGTTAGGCGCTTTCCCATTGATTTCAATGGAAACAAAATAGGTAGCACTACAACATAGTTCTGGCTTCCTAGTTGTTAGTTTGTTGTTTGTTAAATGGTGTATTAGTTGTTCTTTGGGAAGTAGATTAATTATGTTTAGATTTTTTAACCAGGCTATTAGGGACAGCTGGATGGGGCAAAAAAAAAACCCAGCTGGAAAGTAAAATGAGCTTATTTTGATTGTCCAAGATAAGAATAAAAATAAATTATCTAAATAAGTGCAAGGTTATTTAATCAGAAAAGTAATAGATTTCTTGGTTTAGAAAACTTAATTCCAATTAAGTATCATTCATCACAAATTTGTTAAAAGGTTTGGGCAAGGTTATCTCACCCAAAATAATTAAAGTTGGATGAAAGAATAAAAAATCAATATATTGAAACCTTGTTGCTGCATTGCAACACTTAAAAAATTAAATAGAAGATACTGAAGATTAAACACTAACAACAGCCAACTTTCTTACAAGGATTCTGAAACCTAACTATAAAAACAGATGCCTTACTTGTGGACATGATGAAAGTGTCTCAGGATTGTTTCTCTCATAACTAGTTGTAATATAAACATCAACAGTACATACATAATTCATTTACATATATACATATCAAACATGAAGTAGTAAATGTTACCATGGAATAAATTTCTAATTAATTAATGTTTTAAGCTATCCCTAAAAAAATAACTAACAGTGGGTAAGATAGGACTAATATGCAGAAATGTTAAGGAAAGTGTACGTTTTGTTGGAATGACTTTACTTAGTAAAATGTTAGCATTAATACCCAGCAACCAACTCAGCTGCAATTTATATCACAGTGGGTTTCTTGTATGTCTTTATTCCTATGATTATCCTGAATCATGCTGACAGGTTACTCCATCAGCCCAACATTTTAGAGTACTTTTTAATCAAGTTGAAAAAAAGCAAGGATGTTGCCCCCCTAATTGCCTATATATTGTTGAAAGGAGAACAGCAAGGCTACTTAAAGATAAAAAGAAGAAATACCCACTCTTTCTCTAAAACAAAATTAGCCACACATCCCTGGCCCTGACATCCAGACCATAGTGTTTCATAAGCATAGATGAAGTAGACTGCCTGGCTTCTTTGGAGATGTCTTGAAGAGGAAGGTCTGTAAATCAGGCAGTGGCTTTAATAGAGGGCCCTTTAATATAAGTTGGAACTGAGAAGGTAGCAGGCTAACTGGTCACACCAAAAGCATTCACAGACCAGTGGGAGAAACAGAGCCCACAGTGTTATACAAATGTATAACTGATCCAACCTGAGAAGAGGTGTGTTCCTTTTAACATTATAAGTCAACAGGGCAGAATGGATTTCAGTGACAGGTTAGGTTAGAAAGAAATACTGCCAGCACAATGTCTTGAAGTGTACTGAAGATAGAAACAAACTGCCAGTACGGAACAAGAGAGACATTGTTTTTAAATCAGAACTGATAAAGTGGACCCATCAATGAGTACAATGATTATGGGCTGCTTAGTGGACGGATGTAGTTGACACAATGTCGAAGTCTTTCAAGTGAGAAGATCAAGAGAACAAGTAGGCATACTGTAGATTCAAGCAGTTTCGCACATAGCTGGGAAAGCACTCCCAAAAGGCTCCAAAGAGGAACCAAACTGCAGAGGACAATATAAGATTTTTTTGAAGAGTTAAGCTACACCACTCTGTAAAACTACCCCTCCCACCCAATACAAACACATCATCCTAACTTAACTCCTACATCACTTTAACTGTTGCATGCATCTAATGAAGGGAAATGTAGTTCACTAAAGCTAATGCCTTTTAATATATGTATTAGTGAGAAAAAAAATGCTACCATACATTAACACAGCTCTCCTCTTACACCATCTGTAGCCAAGAATCTCTGGAACATCATGTAGAGTCTAGTCTATAGTCTTAGACTATTAGATGCTTTAGTATCAGCTGGCTGAAAGAAGCTAAAGATCTTCTGGAATAGTTTTCTATGATCAACAATCTGGTTTTTTTCATGGAGAATCTGAATAATGCAATCAAATGTATGGCGATTAAATAACAGAATACTATGATTTTCTAGTAATGAATCTTCCAGATGAAACAGGACACATACTTGCCACCTAAATCTTTTCATAGACCTCCCTACCATAAACTTCAACCCAGATTAATAGCTCAATTTAAGAGCTAGATCTCATTCCTACTATAAACCTGTCACTGCTTTTTGGAAGTACTTTTGACTCTAATTTCTGAGGTTTTCCCTCTCTTCAGTAACCAGCTTTGCTGACTCTATCAAATTACCATGGGTCAATCTCCGCATGCAAATGTCTTATCTAGGGTTGATTAGATTTTTAAAGTAGTCCTCAATTTATGACCAGAACTGGGGCCAGAATTTCCTTTGCTATGCCAGGTGGTTGTTAAGTGAGTTGCATCAAATTTTATGAACATTTTTTGCCATGGCTGTCGAGCAATCACTGTTGTTGTTAAGTGAAATTAGGGTCATTAGGTAAATCTACCTTCCCCTATTGACTTTGCTTGAAAGCTAGCTGGGAAGGTTGCAAATGGTGATCACATGACCCTGAAACATCGTAAATACATGATGGTTACCAGGCACTACATTTTAATCATGTGGCTGGGGATAACAGTCATAAGTGAGAGGACCAGTTGTAAGACACTTTTTTCAGTGCTGTTGCAAATTCAAACAATAACTAAATGAAAGTTAATAAATCAAGGATTACCTGTCCTGGAATAGGTTACTTTATTCTCCCTTTTATTTAATTATGAAATCAATGACCTATTCATGACTTCTGGAAGAGAGAATTCCTCTGCATGAGATGTAAAAAGTAGATATGCTGCAGTCAAATTTCTTACTACCAGAACAGAGACTTCTATAGAGAATCCATTCTTATGACATTTACAGTCCTATCAAACTCCAGCCAACTTTGTCTTCACTTTCTACAGATCAGAGGTGAGTAGAGAGCAGGAGTTGATGATCTATAAAGCCAAGGACTTCAGTTCCAACACAGGAACTGGTTATATTTGGAAATCAGGTCAAAGTTTCTGGTGTAAGGACAGGCATCATCTCACACTGGACTTACTGTGCTTCCTGAGAGCCAACCAAGCATTTGGATTTGAGTCAAGTTTGAAATTGATTAGTATCAAAGCTTTACATAAACTTGATGTGAGAAATCTTAGTTCTCTGGTAGTCATGTAAGGACCTGCTTTTAAGACAGCATAAAGATGAAAGGAGAAGCAATTCCACTACATCTATGGCATGAAATTCTGGCAGTGAGTCTTGACCTTCTCTGGAGCAAGCTCTTTCTCCCAAAACTATGCCATGAGATTTTATCACTACAAAGGGCTCCAAGAGAAACAAAAAGAGAAAAATATGTCAAGTTATTAACTTAATTACAATACAAAGAAAAAAAGCAGACAGTGAGGAAACCAAAAATGGATAATCACAAATAACACTTTTTGTGAATTTATTATCATGGCACAGAAAAAGCAACTGAAAGATCGTTTATAAACTGCTACAAAATTCTAGAACACTGGTTTGCAAAAAAAACAACAACTACAATACTGGTCTCTATATTGCTCTGGTTTGGGGGACTGTAAAACAATTTTAAATTTGGTTTAATAAAATATAAATGCATTTCTCTTGTGTGCAAGGCTTCATTGTTGCCATTCATAATGTTTTCCATTGTTTAATAGCTTAATTTAAAATGGGTATTAGCTATATTTTTAAGAACTAATAAAAATCAAGTAATATGAGAATTATATACTGTTCCATCCTACTGATTGTAAAATGCTCAATGTATTGAGTAACAGATTAACAGCAATACTTTATCAGACTTGCATGCTTGTTTTACATTAAGAGATATCAATATTTAAGTTTTATCTTTTGATTAACATCACTCCATCTTACTCAAGGTTATCAGTGCTCTGCCTAAGAGAAAGATCTTTATTTTTAGTTTAAAAAAAAGGGTTTGTAGACACTCTATTCATGAAGTCCTCTGTAATTAGATTGTGTATTTGGAATAAATATGTAGCAAAATGAAGGAAATAAAAAGATACTTTAATTTCACCACCAACAAAATTATCCAGGCTTGTTTAGCAATATGCACTGCTGAGCACTCCCATTGGAAAAACTATTTTTATGGAAAGACTTCACAAAATGTAGCTTTAACAAAAACCAAGTTGAAGCTATAATAATCTTTCTGAAAACAATTTCTTCTTAATGCAATGTAACTTCTTCTCAACCTGTTTGGCAACCAAATATGTCCTGCTTCCTAGTCCTGCAAAGGAGGATGAATTTGTTAGTTTCATTTAAAAAAACACTTTTCTCATTTACTCTAATATTACTCTAAGTATCATCAGAAAAATGAACTGATTTTCTCTACCTTCTGCACTAGCAAAGTCAACAGCTACCTCAGCAGAAAAACTAGTGTGGTTGCTTACCATGAGCTTCTACAGAGGATGAAACTGTCATAAAAAAAGAAACGGAAAATCCAATTCATCATCACCAACATGGTTGAATACACAGAAAACTCCATCAGATTTTTTTTTAAATCTAAGAACTCAAGCCTGGATGAATAGGTCTGTCAGTTTCTCTTATTCCCACTTTAAAAAGATCACTTGTAATTTCTATTTTGAAGATATTTATGAATTTCAGTAAAGTCTTATCAAAAACAAAGGGAATACAAATCTCACCTATCCCTATACTCTTCCTGGAAATTGCAGCAAAACTGTCATAGAAAATACACCATTAATCCATTCCCATGGACTTCCAAACTGTATATTAGTTATGTCGTATTTATTTATTTACTGGACTTTTAAGGCTGTCTGTCTCAAGTGGCTCTAGGCAGTGGCTTACAACATTCCATAAAAAATATATTTAAAAACAAAGGTCCCCTTCCCCCCAGGTGCCAGATCAATCATCCTCACAGCTCCACTCCCATCTCTGCCTTATGCTTGGGGGAAAAAAACAGGCATTCACAGCCCTCTGGATGGGGCTGCAGGGGACAGGAACAAGTGAATTCTGAAATATTTTTAAAAGCCCCTTTCTGTGGAAAGGGCATTGTTTGCAATACAATAACAGGATAATTATATGCATGCTGGAATAGTAGAGGTAGTGTTCCAATTCGGATTGTATGTACACATTTTTATTTGGGCATCAGTCTGGAACCCACATTACGTATCTGATATTAACACAGTTGA